>CM055730.1:4978800-5058800 GCA_029465975.1 Dallia pectoralis | reverse complement strand
CACTAGCTTCTCTATATTTTAATACATTGGCGTGTTGCTTTTAGAGCAATACAGCAGCTGGATTGTGTGTGATCTCTCCTGTTGTGAGGGTTGTGTCCTTGATTCACATCTGGACCTATGATTTGTTGCTGATTGCACGTTCCACAATAGCCAAAAGAAGCAAGGCAGTCATTACTTCACCATTGTGCCTGAAACAGGCTGTCGGCAGGAAGTGGACCGGGTAGGGTGGTGCTGTAAAACACACACACACGCACACACGCACGCACGCACGCACGCACACACACACAGAGTTACTCACACTTGCACTAGCCACATTCTGTAGGCTGACAACACAGACTGAGCAATTAGCGCGGTAACTAAAGAAGCAAAGCTACACTTCATAAAGGACACATGAGCCCAGAAAGGTGCCCAGGAGGCACTGCTGGCTAAAGTTTAAGAAACCCCGCCCAGGTTGAATTACACTAATGCATAAGCTGCCTTACTGATCTGTTATCAACTGGCACTAGTCAGGCAGTAATTAGCCCAGCGGTTGTGACATTTAAGTTGCTGGAAACATGTTAATTCTGTCCCTGAACATTGTAGCTACATAACATTTGAAAGTCACTATGGACGAGCTTGCCTGCTGAAGGCCTTAAATGTGCTTTACATTTTTTTTTAATCTTTTCATTCAAATTAAGAGTTCAAGGTGTTGCCCTGCTTGAGCGACAAGTCCTGCCAGCAGCGGCTCCACCTCACAACTTACTGGGACTTAAAGCATCTGCTGCTAATGTCTTAGTCCCTGATACCACAGGAAACCTTCAGGGGTCTTGTAGAGTCCTTGTCTCAGCGGGTCGGCACTGTATTGACAGCACGCAGAGGACCAGAAGCATATTGGGCAGGAGTTCAGAATGTTTGGGCTAAAATGTTGAGTGAATATTGAACTCCTCACGGCCTCATGTTCAGACTAGCCTCCGAGCTTGTCACTGTGAAGTGGAGGATGGCTTTAACTAGCCTAGGCGTCTGACCCACTTCCTCTCACTGTTTTCTTGTCATTCCTCTCCGTTTAATCGGGTGCGGTTGCACTGTGAGTATTTCAGTGGTGAAAAAAACAGAGGAATGTTGGTCTTTCAGTTCCCCGCTACTGCTCTGGCATGTTGTTGCTAGGTTCCTCATGACACTGTTGGTTTGGTCACCGGGCGAACCTAAGTCCCGCCTCCAGGACACACATTTTTGCCTCACAACTCTGTCATTAAATGTCTATTGCAGAAAAACGTGTTTCTTGTCAATTTCGAGGATTTATCGCACAATGGGAGTCCAGCTCTGTTATGTTTGACTCGATTGACCTCACTTGTTCAGTAGGCCCTTTCTCTGCCCTTCACTAGATGCCGCTGGACTTGGTAGACAGACAGAACAGTGCACTGCACAATGAGAAGCCAATTACAGTAAGGGCAGTGGACAGAGACATTCTCCATGCCTGACTGAGAAGCTTGAGACATAGCATGTCTAAGGCTGGATCATACCCCTCCATGGGGCTGAGGAGAGACGTGGTCTTTATATCCCATGATGGAGCTGGTGAAGAGAGATGTGGTCCTCATATCACATGATGGAGCTGGTGAAGAGAGATGTGGTCCTCATATCCCATGATGGAGCTGGTGAAGAGAGATGTGGTCCTCATATCACATGATGGAGCTGGTGAAGAGAGATGTGGTCCTTATATCCCATGATGCCTCTGGTGAAGAGAGATGTGGTCCTCATATCCCATGATGCAGCTGGTGTAGAGAGATGTGGTCCTCATATCACATGATGGAGCTGGTGAAGTGAGCGTGGTCCTCATATCCCATGATGCAGCTGGTGTAGAGAGATGTGGTCCTCATATCACTTGATGGAGCTGGTGAAGTGAGCGTGGTTCTCATATCCCATGATGCCTCTGGTGAAGAGAGATGTGGTCCTCATATCCCATGATGCCTCTGGTGAAGAGAGATGTGGTCCTCATATCCCATGATGCAGCTGGTGTAGAGTGACGTGGTCCACATATCCCATGATGCCGCTGGTGAAAAGAGACATGGGGGGGGTTCAGAGAGAGGGGGGTGGTGTTACAACACATTCCTCTAGTTCACACTTCTTGTATTCAACATGTGGTAAAGGTGACACTGCTTTAAAGAGAATGGCAGGCAGTATCAGAGGTTTTCCTTCACACTCGCACACACCCAAACACACACACATAGTCACACACTGACGTCCTCCTGACACTTTACTCTGGCGTCACACTTATTCGACCTACAGAGTTTCAGTCAGTGTTTGCCTCTGTCCCTGCTCCCCTCCCTCACCCTTCTCCCTCACCCTGCTCCCTAACCCTGCTCCCTCACCCTTCTCCCTCACCCTTCTCCCTAACCCTGCTCCCTCACCCTGCTCCCTCACCCTGCTCCCTAACCCTGCTCCCTCACCCTTCTCCCTCACCCTGCTCCCTCACCCTGCTCCCTCACCCTGCTCCCTCACCCTGCTCCCTCACCCTGCTCCCTAACCCTGCTCCCTCACCCTGCTCCCTCACCCTACTCCCTCACTTTGCTCCCTCACCCTGCTCCCTAACCCTGCTCCCTCACCCTACTCCCTCACCCTCCTCCCTCACCCTGCTCCCTCACCCTGCTCCCTCACCCTGCTCCCACACCCTGCTCCCTCACCCTGCTCCCTCACCCTGCTCCCTCACACTACTCCCTCACCCTGCTCCCTCACCCTGCTCCCTCACCCTGCTCCCTCACCCTGCTCCCTAACCCTGCTCCCTCACCCTGCTCCCACACCCTGCTCCCTCACCCTGCTCCCTCACCCTGCTCCCTAACCCTGCTCCCTCACCCTGCTCCCTCACACTGCTCCCTCACCCTGCTCCCTAACCCTGCTCCCTAACCCTGCTCCCTCTCCCTCTCCCTGCTCCCTAACCCTGCTCCCTAACCCTGCTCCCTCACCATGCACCCTCACACTGCTCCCTCACCCTGCTCCCTAACCCTGCTCCCTAACCCTGCTCCCTCACCCTGCTCCCTAACCCTGCTCCCTAACCCTGCTCCCTCACCCTGCTCCCTAACCCTGCTCCCTAACCCTGCTCCCTCACCCTGCTCCCTAACCCTGCTCCCTAACCCTGCTCCCTCACCCTGCTCCCTAACCCTGCTCCCTAACCCTGCTCCAGTGACACGGCTTATCTCCCGGCTGGTTACAGATCACTCCCCTTGTCTCTTTCTCCCTGTGGGCCAGAGAGCCATTTCCATGGGACCTCAGTCAGCTGGTGATTAGTGTGGCACGCTTCATATCTGGCTCAGTACGAGGCTGTGTTTGTGTGTGTGTGTGTGTGTGTTTGCGTGTGTGTGTGTGTGTGTGTGTGAAATTATACAGCCGCTTCGTTTAGTTATTACAAACTGGTGGTGAGAAATGTGTGTTAATCTGGTTATGGAGCACAGAGCTCCATACAGAAATGTAGATGTATTAAATATGTAGATTAAAACCTTATGTAAGTGTAAAGTAGTGAACATATGTGATACTAATAACATGTTTATATGGAACATATAGACTGTATGTTTATGTACCATGCTGTATATGCTTTTCAACAATTACTTTTCACCATAAATCAAATCTGAATAAAATGACGCACTCAAAAACAAATGCTTTTATTGTGTAACCCATATGCAGACGTTTAGCAATTAATTGTGAATTACAGATATATATATTTATATGGATTGCTTTTTTCATGCACACTAGGTTAGTCATGTGGCTCTATGGGGTTTGTTCTGTTAGTCTACTACGCCACCAAGTGGACAGTCACGGTTTTACATCACACCTCCCGCAAGCTATTACAATTCTGTGTACGGAGGTCCGCGTCTTGAACAGTGTCGACCTTTCCATTTTTTATGAGTCTACACAGCCAGACCAATCTTTTTTTGACACAAATATACGCAGAACATCTAACATATTGGACATTTTAATTGTTGTTATTTCGCCGTTATTTTTACCAGGTCAAGTCTACAAGAGAACCAATCAATTACTTACAATTGTACAATGACTCGTCAAAGACGCAACATTGCAAGAACACAGGACAAGAGACAACACCAGATACATCAAGTCAAAATACCGAATGATATGACCCCAAAAATATATGAAATGGGGTTAGAGTATATCAGAGTATAAAAGTCACAGTGATGAGAGGTGACGGGTTCGTAGGAGGCAAAGCATACAGCCGAGTGTACAACATGTTTTCTAATGTATACAGGCTCTTCTGACGGACGATTTCATTAAACTGCGTAACATAGTGGAGCATTTATCAGAAGACATTTTATGGCAGCGTGGAAGTTTGACTCACTGTAAAACAGGAAACACATTCTGAATTCAACATCATATGTGTATTTGTCATATGTGATGTCATATGTGAATTATCCCAAGAGTCACTGTTGTCAGTGTAGAGTGCCAAGAAAACAGCTGAGATCACACATTGTGGCGCTCCTCTCCAGTGCAAATGAAAAGTCAGAAATGTGCACACGCTGTCAGGAAATGTGCTTCGACAGATGGACCTGGACCTGTTCAATTGAAAAGGTTTACAGTACGTTAAATAATAGTTCGGAGTGATGATGGTGCTTAATGTAGAACTAAAGCCCACGAACAGTGACAGAGAATATTGCCTGTAGGCAAACTGCACTGGGTTCAGGCAGGTGTCATTAATGGTTTTGAGATGGGACAGGACAGGCTTGTCAAACGTTTTTGCGATGTTGTGAAGGTCAGTAGTTGTTTGTGAAGGACAGCTGTTTTTGGAACATGTAACAAAGCCTGACAGTTTTAAATCCTATGTCATTGCTCTGGTCCAGAAAATTGCCCGTCCAATTAGGATGTTATTTTTCCAGGAGTTTCTGACCATTCTGATCAACTCTTAAAAACGATATGAAAGTAAAGAGTTGCGATGAGGCAAAATAGTGATTAGTGGATCTCCAATGGTCACTGTTGTCCAACACAGTGTTCTGTGGTCCAACACAGTGTTCTGCGGTCCAACACATTGGTCTGCGGTCCAACACAGTGTTCTGTGGTCCAACACAGTGTTCTGCGGTCCAACACATTGTTCTGTGGTCCAACACAGTGTTCTGCGATCAAACACAGTGTTCTGCCGTCCACCACATTGGTCTGCGGTCCAACACATTGTTCTGCGGTGCAACACAGTGTTCTGCGGTCCAACACATTGTTCTGCGGTCCAACTCAGTGTTCTGCAGTCCAAAACAGTGTTCTGCGGTCCAACACAGTCCAACACATTGTTCTGTGGTCCAACACAGTGTTCTGCGGTCCAACACAGTGTTCTGCGGTCCAACACAGTGTTCTGCGGTCCAACACATTGTTCTGTGGTCCAACACAGTGTTCTGCGGTCCAACACAGTGTTCTGCGGTCCAACACAGTGTTCTGCGATCCAACACACTGTTCTGTGTTCCAACACATTGTTCTGCGGTCCAACACAGTGTTCTGCGGTCCAACACATTGTTCTGTGGTCCAACACAGTGTTCTGCGATCAAACACAGTGTTCTGCCGTCCACCACATTGTTCTGCGGTCCAACACATTGTTCTGCGGTGCAACACAGTGTTCTGCGGTCCAACACATTGTTCTGCGGTCCAAACCAGTGTTCTGCGGTCCAACACATTGTTCTGCGGTCCAACACATTGTTCTGTGGTCCAACACAGTGTTCAGCGGTCAAACACAGTGTTCTGCAGTCCACCACATTGGTCTGCGGTCCAACACATTGTTCTGTGGTCCAACACAGTGTTCTGCGGTCCAACACAGTGTTCTGCGGTCCAACACAGTGTTCTGCGATCCAACACAGTGTTCTGCGGTCCAACACTGTGTTCTGCAGTCCAACACAGTGTTCTGTCTTCCAACACATTGTTCTGTGGTCCAACACACTGTTCTGCGGTCCAACACAGTGTTCTGTGGTCCAACACATTGTTCTGTGGTCCAACACATTGTTCTGCGGTCCAACACTGTGTTCTGCGGTCCAACGCACTGTTATGTGGTCCAACACACTGCTCTGCGGTCCAACACTGTGTTCTGCGGTCCAACACAGTGTTCTGCGGTCCAACACAGTGTTCTGCAGTCCACCACATTGGTCTGCGGTCAAACACATTGTTCTGTGGTCCAACACAGTGTTCTGTGGTCCAACACAGTGTTCTGCGGTCCAACACTGTGTTCTACGGTACGGCTGCATCATTGTGACCTGGACTCTAAAGCCGCTGGTGGCCGGGATTCCTTCAGAGGGTGGTAGAGCTTGTTCCAATCGGGTCAGCACCACCCAGAGAAGGTAGATAGATGACGGACTGGGTTGACTTGTCTCCAGCAGCACAGTGTGCCAAGTCAGGTGTGGCTTTTGGCCGGTGAATATGCTGTCCTCCAGTGCAGATGTGCAGGAAAATGCTTCCTGGTTTGGTAAGCGGTGGGATAAGAAGCCGATTTGGAGGACAGACGTCTCATAATGAGGAAAGCAGTATATTGTCCTACCCCGTCACTCAATACCTCTCTGTTTCTCTGCCTGTCTGTCTGTTTGTCTGTTTTTCTCAACAGCCACGATGGTTCCAGTTCTGTTTGTGGTGGCAATCTCGATAGCAGATAATAACTCTTCCAGTGGAAACAGTACAAGTGGTAAGTCAAACATATGTTCTTTCATGGGGAACATGTGAACACGCGTGTGTGTGACAGCCTAACAACATAGAACACCAATCCACACACATGTTGTTTCACCGGGAACATGTGAACACGCGTGTGTGTGACAGCCTAACAACATAGAACACCAATCCACACACGTTGTTTCACGGAGAACATGTGAACACACGTGTGTGTGACAGCCTAACAACATAGAACACCAATCCACACACGTTGTTTCACGGAGAACATGTGAACACGCGTGTGTGTGACAGCCTAACAACATAGAACACCAATCCGCACACATGTTGTTTCACGGAGAACATGTGAACACGCGTGTGTGTGACAGCCTAACAACATAGAACACCAATCCACACACATGTTGTTTCACGGAGAACATGTGAACACACGTGTGTGTGACAGCCTAACAACATAGAACACCAATCCACACACATGTTGTTTCACGGAGAACATGTGAACACGCGTGTGTGTGACAGCCTAACAACATAGAACACCAATTCACAACAGACGCTGCACACACACACTCTGACAATAACAACCATTTGTGTGTCAAACTTTTTTTTCTCCTTTTTTTTTCAAACGAACATGTAATTAGTATATTGCCGAACACGCACAGCGGTCTGCTAGAGCACTGTTTATTACCCGTTCCCTGTGATTACAGGATCAGGGTGGAGCTTAAGTGGGATTACTGGGGCTGAGGTTCTGCATTGTTGTTGTCAGTTGTAGACAGGCTAAGGTGCTGTTTGGCTGACTCTGTATGTCACAGGTCCAGACCCCGTCTCCTCACCAAGTCTATAGTAACCCAGTACTTTACTCACTAGACCATCTCTGTCCCAAATGGCACCCTCGCCTCCATATAGTGCACTATATTTGCCCAGAGCCCATCATCGCAAACAGTCAACTCCGTACGAATTGGGCGCCATTTTCCAAATGTTGCATTCCAATAGACCATAATACAGGCTAGCAACCAGGCCCGGTAGTTTACGAGTTCAATAAGGAAACATACGTTAGTTGTCCGATGGATAACCCTGTATACAGTACGGCCCCACGTCAACCCCCACGTCATCACACAGAAATAAAACTACCAGAACAGTTTGTGGTGGTCTGACAGTCTGTTGACCTATCTATCAGCCCACTGTTCTACGGCTGGCCTCTTCCTGTTCCACTGCTCACTCTCTCTCTCTCTATTATGGGTGTGTCCCACAGAAGAGTGCCCTTGTTCATGGCAGAAGGGGAATTATAGGGAGGTTATTGACATGTCATTCTGGTTGTTTTCCCGGTTCTCCAGGAGGCCCGGCGGAGGATAACCCCCACGTCCTGCCCATCGTGTTGGTTCTGTCTGTGCTGCTTGTAATCAGCATTCTATTGGCCTGGTACTTTCTCAGGTACGACAGTCATGGAGCTGGGAGTGTGTGTGTTAAGGACCGGGCAGGGTTAATGTGTGTGTGTGTGGTTGTGTGTGTGTGTGTTTGATTGTGTGTGTTTTGGTCCGGGCAGGATTAGTGTGTGTGATTTTTAGTGTGTGAGTTTAGGAAAGGGCAAGTTCAGTGTGTGTGTGTGTGTGTGTGTGTGTGTGTGTGTGTGTGTGTGTATGATACTACGCAGAACAACTGAGGGGCAGGGCCGAAGTGATGTAATTCTTCCTCTCTACAATTACCATCAGGAGGCGGAGCTCCAAACAGGAAGTGAACTGCTAGCTCTTGCTCACGCCTCATACTGGCAACAGTTTAACTGAAAGCTAGACAGAGAGGCTTTAGGTTCGCAGACAGGGGCTGTATGTAATGCACATCTATAACTAGTCTGTGATTAAAGCCGACCCCCGGAATCAAATGAGAAAAAGCAGCAGTTCCAGCTTCAGATGGTACGATGTCAACCTGCCTGGTTAATACTGCTAGTTAGAACATATAGTCAGTAACGATGACATTGGTTATGTAACTATGTTAGTGCATGGGACTGAGTGAATTTGTGTGTCTAACACGGTCTCTCCCGCCTTCGGCCTCCCTGTTTCTGTCTCTCTCTCTCCACCTTACAGGTTAAAAAAACAGAGAAAGGCGGTCGTCACAACAGTCGACAAGAAGATACCAAATGGCATCCTGGAAGATTTAGGTAACCTTTTTATTCAGGGTGTTAGTATTTCAGTCACTCAGAGATGTTGAAAGTAGAGACATCAGAGCAGGTTTCGTCCTCTGTGCTCGTCAGGCATCCCACCTCGGTTATGTGGTTGTTTTTGGTCTTCCTGTTGTTCAACGTGAATTGTTTAGTCAAATGTAATGAATTGCCGTCATGTGAAACGTGAATTAGATACCAGGCTCAACTGTTATTGTACATTTTACATTTCATTAATTCAGCAGACACTCCTATCGAGTTTTAAGATATCTATTTGTTTGGTTCTCGTCTTCTGTGGGATGGAACACACAACTCTAGCTTCAGAACCATGTTTTTACTGGTCGAAAACAGGATCTCCAGGCTGTTTTAATGAACCGTTATAAATCGTTCAGTAGCCTCTACATGACTATGACAGGTTATAACGACCTAATGAGCTCTTTACATCCAGGGATCCACTATGCATAATCACAAATGCTCTCATTCAGAGTGAGAAACACCCACTAAAAAGACATGTGCTATTTCCTGTGCTCGTACACGCATATATGCATAATGTTTGTATGACTGAATAACAGAACAACGTGGTAGCGTAGCGCCTAGCCTCACAGAGGACAGTGTCATATGTAACGGTCTGTTGTCCACTCATCCCACCCGGGATGTAACAGGTGATATCAATGACATCATAGACATCTCAGAGGACACAGACACGCCCTCTATATCAGGTCAAGTATCCTTGGGTGGAGCCACGGCTGTGGCACACGGGATTGGTGTTAAGGTTGCTAAGGGTCTTAAATCCACCGTATGTCTCGACTGGGGGCGGAGTCTATTTCCTACTTGCATGTACTAGGGGCGGAGTCTACCTACTACTAGCCTGTGCTGGGGGCGGAGTCTACTTCTTACTAACCTTGCTGGGGGCGGAGTCTACTTCTTAATAACCTGTGCTGGGGGCGGAGTCTACCTACTACTAGTTTTGGCAAACGTAGACACAAAGACAAAGTATGAAGTATGAAGATGATGTAGACAGAGAACCAACGTCCATATATATTTATCCCTCCTGGACTTTGATGTGCGTTGTGGAGTTGAGACAACCTGTGAATGCTGAGGTTACGGGACAATCAAAAAACTGGTGCTATCTGTTTTAAAGTGTGTGTCCGGGCTTTGGATGGGTTCTGTTGGTTCTGGACTGTTCTGAAATGTTGCTCCCATGTTTGTCTGGGTTCTGTTGGTTTTAGACTCTGTCTGCCTTCTAACTGTCACTGTTCAGCGATTGGTCAATACTCTGTATTACTGTATGGTGTTATGATGTCACATTTAATTTAAATTCATCTTTATAAGGCACATGCTTTGTAACACATTATGGTATGATGTTATGTTCACATGTAGTGGATATCTCAGTTTTTTATCGTCACCGGTATAAATGTGCTTTTTCTAGGATAATGACTATGAATTGTTCATTGCAAGACAATATGAAATAATGTGATATTCCATTCTCTGTTGTGCTTCTCTGGCTCTCTGGTCCTCACGAACTCTGTTCATATAGGTTACACCACATCCTCTCTATACCAAACCATCTGATCTTATCACGCTCTTTCTCTACCTCTCTGCTCTTTCTCTAGCTTACGTCTCCCCCACTTCTTTCTCTCCTCTCCCGCACCTCCTTTCTGAATGAACTGAACCAGTCTTCCGTCTCCCCTTCTCCCCCACAGAACAACAGACCGTGGTGTTGCTCCCCAGATCTCTTTCCACATCTAAAACCTACTTCCCCATCCCGGTCGCTTGTCTCGAGGAGGAGACGAGGATACGATCAGCGGACGACTGCAAACTCTTCCGGGAGGAGTTCAACGTAAGGAGATAAGCCCCCGCCAGACATAAGGCATTGATTTTATCCGTTTGTTAACGAGCTGTGGAGATTCACCAGCTATCCAGAAGATCCACATCTCTTCAGATGGACATATGGGTTGTGGCTCGGCTCTTGTGTTCGAAGACACTAAAACACACAGGGTCTCTAAGATCACTCCATGTCAGTTCCTCTGTGTGAGTGTTGTAATTACGAACAACTGCAAGCAAGCAATGCATTACAGCGTAGTAAGACACCTTATGTCAACACGTAAATCAGGGATGTCATGCTAATGTGAGACGTATGCTAATATGGTTCAATTAGTACTGCCCCTAATACTACTAATACCACCGCTAGAACACCTATTACTAATACCCATGCTACTATAATACTACTGCTAGAACACCTATGACTACTGCCCTACTACTACAATACTACTGCCTCAACACCTATGACTACTGCCCTACTACTACAATACTACTGCTTCAACAGCTATGACTACTGCCCTACTACTACAATACTACTGCTTTAACAGCTATTTTTTGGTCCAGGCACTATTATTACTGTCACTACTACTAGTGTACTACCACTATAACTACTGTACTTGTGTACTACCACTATAACTACTGTCACTACTTCTAGTGTACTACCACTATAACTACTGTACTTGTGTACTACCACTATAACTACTGTCACTACTACCAGTGTACTACCACTATAACTACTGTACTTGTGAACTACCACTACCTCCACCACAGCAACAGTATAGTTCTGTAGTCGTCCCCACTCAGGTGTGTGTTTGCCAGGCGTTAATAATAGCAGCTGTGTTAACCACACTGGGGGATGGTGTCTCACACAGACTGACTCACCCAGCAGTGTGTCTTTCTGTTCTATCTGCTGTTTGTGATTCAAGGGTTTAATGGAAGTCCTAATTCAGCCATACGTTTATGATTCAGATTTGGTGTCACAGTGTTAAATTTCTGGGGAGTTTTCCCACATAGAGGAAGTGCTAATGGCCTGTGTATTTCAGTGGAAGTGTCTACAGGACAGCGCCCCTACTGGTCACACCATGCTAGGGCACTTTATCTGCCGCCAGAGAGCAGTGTGGTCGGTTCACATTCGTTTGTTTCATCCGGTGTTGTGTCACGTGTCTATGATGTGAACCGTGGAAAGCATGAGCTGTCCAGAAGTGATGGCTGCTGGTCTGCTTTTGCTTTACGCCTGTGGTCATTGTCTTAATGGGGCGGCAGTGGCTCAGGTCGGCAGTGGCTCAGTGGGTTGAGTCAGTTGTCTATCAATCGGATCGGTGGTTCGATCCCCGGTTCCTCCTGGGAAATTGTCGAGGTGTCCATGAGCAAGACACCTAACCCCAGCTGCTCCTGGTGAGCCTGCAGTCGCCTTGCATGGTAGACGCGGTCGTCAGTGTATGAATGAGTGAATGGGTGAATGTGATGCAGGATCTGAAAAGCGCTATATAAAAGCGCAGCATTTACCATTTACCATTTAATGTGGTCATTGTCCTAATGTGGTCAATGTCTTAATATGGTCAATATGTTAGTGTGGTCAATGTGTTAATGTGGTCATTGTCTTAATGTGGTCAATGTCTTCATGTGGTCAATGTTTTTAACATGTATAATCTGGATAGCTGACTGAGTGTGCACTGACTTACTGACTCATTAACATGTTCACCGACTCACTGATTGGTAGGTTCACAGACTGGCTGATTGGTAGGTTCACAGACTGACTGATTGGTTGGTTCACAGACTGACTGATTGGTAGGTTTACAGACTGACTGATTGGTAGGTTTACAGACTGACTGATTGGTAGGTACACATACTGGCTTATTGGTTGGTTCACAGACTGACTGATTGGTAGGTTCACATACTGACTAATTGGTAGGTTTACAGACTGACTGATTGGTAGGTTCACAGACTGATTGAATGGTAGGTTCACAGACAGATTGATAGGTTCACAGACTGACTGATTGGTAGGTTCACATACTGACTGATTGGTTTGTTCACAGACTGACTGATTGTGGTGTGTTATGCTTTGTTTTCAGTCGTTGCCCGGAGGATATACCCAGGGGACATGTGAGGAAGCCAACAAAGAAGACAACAAAGAAAAGAACAGATATCCCAACATTCTTCCATGTGAGACCTCAGAATTAGATTTATATGACCGCGGATCATTAAAGAAGTGTGTGAAAGAAGCCATTTGCTGCCAAACACTATATATATATATATATATACAGAGGTGTGAACAAGTGTTTCCTCCCTGCCTGATTTCTCATTTTATTGCTCGACAATTTTCATTTAAGAACTGCATTTTGTGTTTTCTTTGACTAATGTTTAATTTTGTTTGATGACGTGACTCATTTAAGTGTGACACACATGCAATAAAATGAGAACTCAGGAAGGGGGCAAACACTTTATCACACCACTGTATGTATATGTGTATATACACAACACTTCAGTCAAACACTACATACACTATATATATATATATATATATATATATATATATTTGTATTCGGCTTTGCAAATTGTACACACCACTTTTGTTTTCTCCATACTGCCATGCGGGTCCTTTTAAATGTAAACTTTCCTCCCAAATCTCCTCGGTTGTCTTTCTCCATTATGCCAGGGTGACTTGGCTCCTCATACCAGCCAGTCGCCACAACAGGATGTGGTTAAACCGAGACATATAAAGTGTTGCGTTAATTGTGCTAAACTATTTTTATACGTTAAACATTTCAAATTAACTGCACGGATTAACACGTTAACTATCCCAGCCCTATATATACACGACACGACGTGGAGAGTTGGGACATCTGTCAGTTACTTTCTGATTATGTGACTTCCTACAAATCTCAATGTATCACCATGGAAACGCACAGCTACGGTCTACAGTTTCTACAGGTTTCTGTGTATTTCCTTATTCACAGTTTAAGTTCCTCTTTGTCTGAATAGCTGGCATGCATCGGGATATGTCACGTCACTGGTTCCTACCAAGCTCTCTGAATGGATGAACCTAGAACAATCTCTAACGGTGTTTGTGATGTCCTGAACTGTGCTTGTCTTCTGAATAGACGATCATTCCCGTGTGGTGTTGACTCCTCTGGATGGAAAACCCTCTTTAGACTATATCAACGCGTCATATATTGATGTAAGTTGGCATCAATGGCAGATTGGCATGGATGGCAGGATGAGTTGGTGTGGCTCAGTGGTAGAGTGCTTTGTGTGTATGACATCCTGGGTTCAAATCCCAACTGCTCCCCAGGTTGCTGTTGCAAATGAGAAAGTGTTCTCAATCGGCCTACCTGGTTAAATAAAGGTTAAATTAAAAATATATATATTTGGTGCAGGCCTGACTAGTCACATTTGGCATTGGTGTTAGTTTTACTGCTTTACATACTCATACATGTCCATTTGTTCAAGTTTCTACTAATCACTGGGTTTTTATCGTTGTCAGGGCTACACGGAAAAAAACAAATTCATTGCAGCACAAGGTAAGGAAATGTTAATGTTCTGCTGTCGCTTGTCAACCGATGAGCCAAAACATAATGACCTCGCACATGTAACGTGAATGATGTGGATTATCTCCTAACAAGGGCACATGTCAAGGTCTTGGTAGATTGGACGGTACACAAACAAGTAATTCTCATAGTCAGGTGTTGGATTCAGGAGATATGGACAGGAGTAAAGACCTGAGCAAGGGCCATATTGTTGTGGCATCACAGGTATCAAACCGGTTCCATAAAGTGCAGAGTGTCTGCAGGTGTTTGCTCTCACCTTGATCTTGATTAATTAATTAGGTCACTAATTGGCTAGTTTCTACCCTCTCCTGGTTTTTTAGGTCCGAACTGGGAACTAATTTAAAGGAATAACCAGAAACCTGCATTCACTCGGCCCTCAGTGGAATCGTTTTGACACACCTGTAATCTACATGTTATCAGACATGCTTGTATTTAATCTCAGCAGACCATTATGAGTAACTAATGTGGGCTGTTGACATATAGGTCCAAAAGAAGAGACCGTGGCTGACTTCTGGAGGATGATATGGGAACAGAAGTCGGCAACAATTGTCATGCTGACGAACCTTAAAGAGAGGAAAGAAGTAAGACAATTTTTATTTTCTTAATAAGGCTTTCTCAGCATTCAGGTGTGACAACTGCAGAGGACAGGGGACACTACAGAGGACAGGGGACACTACAGAAGACAGGGGACACTACAGAGGACAGGGGACACTACAGAGGACAGGGGACACTACAGAGGACAGGGGAAATGGGACACTACAGAGGACAGGGGACACTACAGAGGACAGGGGAAATGGGACACTACAGAGGACAGGGGACACTACAGAGAATATGGGACAGGGGACACTACAGAGGACAGGGGACACTACAGGGGACACTACAGAGGACAGGGGACACTACAGAGGACAGGGAACACTACAGAGGACAGGGGACACTACAGAGGACAGGGGACACTACAGAGGAAAGGGGACACTACAGAGGACAGGGAACACTACAGAGGATAGGGGACAGGGGACACTATAGAGGACAGGGGACACTACAGAGGACAGGGGACACTACAGGGGACAGGGGACACTACAGAGGACAGGGGACAGGGGACACTACAGAGGACAGGGGACACTACAGAGGACAGGGGACACTACAGAGGACAGGGGACACTACAGAGGACAGAGGACACTACAGAGGACACTACAGAGGACAGAGGACACTACAGAGGACACTACAGAGGACAGGGGACACTACAGAGGACAGGGGACACTACAGGGGACACTACAGAGGACAGGGGACACTACAGAGGACAGAGGACACTACAGAGGACACTACAGAGGACAGAGGACACTACAGAGGACACTACAGAGGACAGGGGACACTACAGAGGACACTACAGAGGACAGGGGACACTACAGAGGACAGAGGACACTACAGAGGACACTACAGAGGACAGAGGACACTACAGAGGACACTACAGAGGACAGGGGACACTACAGAGGACACTACAGAGGACAGGGGACACTACAGGGGACACTACAGAAGACAGGGGACACTACAGAGGACAGAGGACACTACAGAGGACAGGGGACACTACAGAGGACAGGGGACACTACAGAGGACAGGGGACACTACAGAGGACAGGGGACACTACAGAGGACAGGGGACACTACAGAGGACAGGGGACACTACAGAGGACAGGGGACACTTACAGTTCCACACAGACTGTTGTGCATGTCCTGCTTGATTGAACCCATTACTCAATTCCATTTCCATGGTGTCAGGTTGTGTAGCAATTAAAAGATCTGACCAGACACCTAAAGCTTGTAAGATTGAATCCCTGAGCAAGTTATGTGAAGGACCTGTTCACGTGTCCCCAAACACGCAGAGAACTTGAAGTTCTCCCACATGCTTGCAGTAAATACAAAAATATTCTCAGTCAAAATGACCTGAAAATGCATCTGAAAACATCGCCTTTTCTGCCACTATAAATTCATTAAGAAAAAATACAGAAATGAAATATATAGAAGACAGCACAGACCATATGGCAATGGGTTGTGTTGTTTCCAGAGTGCCTGGGAAACTATTTAGGCTTCAATCTCTCATCCCATTCTGTCTTTACACATTATAGGTCAGCTATCTCCATCCAGACTCAATACAATTTACCCAGCTGATTGATAAAGAGAGAGTACAAGAGGGAAATAAGGAAAAATAAAGAGAGAACGGAGAGCGAGAGGACGGAGAGAGAGAGAGAGAGAGAATGAGAGACAGATCGAGGAATGCGAGATACACGTACCCTGCAGAGATCAATAAAAAACAGAAAGGAAAGAGATTTAAATCAGCTTTTGTGCGGCTCGGAATCAATGATTAAATAATGGCTAATGAAGCCCTCCAAGGCTGCATCGTAATTAGTCAGCAAACTCTCATTAAGTGGTTTTAGACAGGCTAATTCTGATTGACTGGCTGGCTGGCAGATTAAGCCCTGAGATTCTCCACTGCACTGTGTGTCTTACAAGTCACCTTTAGGATGCTCATGTATTCAAAACACACACGGAGGGGGGCCGTTCAATGTGCACTTTAAAGAGGATCCATGAAGTTAAGACAGATTTACCCCGTGTGTGTGTGTGTGTGTGTGTCTCACGTAATACTACAATATTTCTTGCATCGTGTACACAATTTAGATAAAGTTATTGAATGTTTTCGAGTTTGACCTATGAACTGTGAACAATCTACAGTAAAGCAGCCATCTCCTCACTAAAGACCACAGTTTGATTAAATCCCCAAAGGATTTCCAATACGGAGCAGAAGCCCTAAAAAAGCTCAGCATCGCAACAGTATCACTGGTAATTGGGTTCATTCCGCGGCTGCACCGTACCGGCCGTAGCCGGGAGTGTTGCTGCGAGCCCCGTGGTTTGGCCGATCTCCGTCTCGGTAATCATAGTTAGATCAGGCGACACGTGGTGGTTGATTGGGCAGTAGCAAGTTTACCGTGGTTGTCAGGGTGAGGGAGCGTTCTTCACCGAGCGTATCAGCTTCTACTCGCGTCCTCTGACCGTGTGGCCGGCGACAGTGAGCTGTGTGGCTTCGATGGACGTCAGAGAAAACATGTAGTCTGGAGTCGAGGTGTTGTGGGAGATGGACTGTCTGACCGTCTGTTTCTGTCACTAGGATAAGTGTTACCAGTACTGGCCAGACCAGGGATGCTGGACCTACGGCAGTGTCCGTGTGGCAGTGGAAGATTTCACCGTGCTTGTGGACTACACCATACGCAAGTTCTGTATACAATATGTAAGTTGTGAGACTTGTGAATTTGCAACGCTACATCGACGTGCGTTTGAACAAGGACGATGGTTATTAACAGTACGTTCATAAGGGGTTGAAGGTTGAGAATCAACGCTTTTATTTTGAAATAATAGAATTACTTCTTCGTAGGGATTGGCTGTTTTCTTCCCTCAATTCCCCCACTTAGCTCTGTTGTCTTATCAATGCCCCTTTATAATTAAAATAATTAGAACAGGTTAGATTGGCCCACTGCCTGAAAGGCCAAATGGCCAGATGGCCAGTCCGCCCAAGGCAGTTGTAGGTGGTAACGTATGTTTTTTTTCTGTAGCAGGCTACGGATGGCAGCAAGCCTTCAAGGCTGGTCACTCAGCTCCACTTCACCAGCTGGCCTGACTTCGGGGTACCCTTCTCCCCCATCGGCATGCTCAAGTTCCTCAAGAAGGTCAAAACCGTCAACCCCTCATTCGCCGGTCCCATCATAGTCCACTGCAGGTATTTTACGTCTGGGAACGGGTGGGTGGACGATTATTTACAATGCAACCAGAAAGTTACTTGCCCTCTTCTATGAGGAGAGATGAGTTGTTAGACGCTTGTCAGACGTGTGGTGGAACGCCTTGATCTTCTCTGTCCACTTTGGTCTTCTCTGTCCGCCTTGGTCTTCTCTGTCCTCCTTAATCTTCTCTGTCCGCCTTAGTCTTCTCTGTCCATCTTGGTCTTCTCTGTGCACCTTGGTCTTCTCTGTCTGCCTTAGTCTTCTCTGTCCATCTTGGTCTTCCCTGTCCATCTTGGTCTTCTCTGTCCATCTTGGTCTTCCCTGTCCATCTTGGTCTTCTCTGTCCATCTTGGTTTTCTTTGTTCTCCTTAATCTTCTCTGTGCTCATTGGTCTTCTCTGTACTCATGGTCTTCTCTGCACTCATTGGTCTTCTCTGTCCTCCATGATCTTTGCAGTGCTGGTGTGGGAAGGACCGGGACCTTCATCGTGATCGACGGCATGATTGACATGATGCACCAAGAGCAGAAAACAGACGTGTTTGGTTTTGTGACCAAGATACGAGACCAGCGCTCACAGCTTGTTCAGACGGACGTGAGTGCCCCCAAAACCACGAGATCATAATAGTCCTTCATACCTCACACCAGCTTGTGTTACCACTACTAATTACATCATCCTAGCAATTATTTAATAAGCATTGGAATTGCTTTTTATGGGTGTTTAAATAGTATTTCTAAAATAAATGTCATGTAATCGTAGCGCTCAAAATCGATCTCTGTGAAATGCCTAACTTCTTTTTTTTTTTACAAGGGCCACGTTGATTTAATTTTAGAGGTGACAGAATTCTTCACTATATGGAATGACCACGTGCATGCATTTTCCTCTCGTGAATTTCAGATGCAGTACTCATTTATCTACCAGGCCCTGCTGGAATACTTCCTCTATGGAGACACAGAGCTGGATGTGTCGTCTCTAGAAGGACATCTGCAGAAACTGCACAACACCTTCGCGCCTTTTGACAGGGTGGGACTGGAGGAGGAGTTTAAAGTGAGACCCGAGGTTCTATCTCTCTGACAGACAGGAAATATGGTGCAACTTCTAGTCTTTTTATAATTCACATCGACCAAATGGCTCTTGGCCAAGGCATAAATATAGCGAGCAGAGACAACGTCTAAATGTGGACGTTAAGCTTGCTTTAAAACGAGCAATTCTGTTGAACAATCTAATGCTTGTCCGCTCTTCTTCAGAAACTGACGAACATGCGGATAATGAAAGAGAATATGAGAACAGGAAATCTGCCCGCCAACATGAAGAAGAACCGAGTGCTTCAGATCATTCCGTGTAAGGAACCCTGAGCAACATTACAACCATAGAATTATAAGGAATAGAACCGGGGCCCCCACTCAAATCAGCCAGTGTGAGCGGTTCTAAGACAGTTGTTTTTAACCAGACATGTATAGTCCAGGTGCCAGAAAGTAAAAATCCTGCCATGTTTTTGAATCTGCCTCTACATCTAGAACTTCTAGGTGTTTTCACTAACGAGCTCATCAACCTGGTAGAGGAGCTGGTTTAGTGATGGTTGGAACAGCTGCTGGACAGGATTTCTACTTTCGGGCACCTGGACTATACACCTCTGTTTTTAACTATATTTTTATGGTTAAGACGCTTAATAATACTGATCTTTTTAGCTAGTCCGGTTGCCAAATTTGGTCATTTCTACACTGTATACATTTTATTGTTGCGTTCTGGGTCGAGGCTTATTGTGTTGTTGTGTTGTGGTTTTTTGGCTTATTGTGTTGCTGTGTTCTGGTTTGAGGCTTATTGTGTTGTTGTTTTCTGGAGTGAGTGATGCTTTCTCGTTGCTCTACGCCGGCAAGTATTGTTTCGGAAATGGATCTGTGTGAACATTACAGGTAGCCTTCCCAAATGCCCCCCTATGCCCTTGCTGGTGCACTACAGTTGACCAGAGACTACCGGGTTCGGGTCAAATGTAGTGCACTATATAAGGAATAGGGTGCCATTTGAGGTGCATCCTTTTAGTCATCTAAGTTGGCTGATCTATTCATAAATCACCAGTGACAGCATCACAGGCGATGCAACTTCACCTCCCCATATTCAGCAGCTCCGTATGCGACGCATTCACAGCTGAATGTGATTGATAATAAGCACCGTACTGTCCTTGTCGTTAGCCACCGTGAATATGAATGTTGAGCTTGATCTTCTTTCTCAGACGACTTCAACCGAGTGATTCTCTCCATGAGAAGAGGCCAGGAGTTCACGGACTACATCAATGCGTCTTTTATCGATGTAAGGCCGGGGTCTTTATTATTTTTTACCAATTCATTACGATGCTACTGCCATTTCCTTTCACGTTTTAGTCGTTGAGCGGACTTCCCAATAGTGCATTCATCTTAAGGTAGCTCAGTGGGACAACTGCACTAGCAAACAATACGAAGTAGCGTACTCAATAGAGTAGCAATCTGCAAAGTCACTGGACAGTAATAGCTTGCATTAGTTCAGGAAATACACCAGTGGGGGGGAAGTGGCTAGCTGTTGTCAAGGAAGTTGAACCTCTAGTGTTTAATATGGTTCGATGTATACTAACTGTTGAAATGACTGGGCCCTAACTCTGTCCTACTGTGTGTTAATATGCTAATGTGTGTTAATATGCTAACGTGTGTTAATATGCTAATGTGTGGAACGCAGGGCTACAGGCAGAAGGACTATTTCATTGCCACACAGGGCCCTCTGTCCCACACTGTGGAGGACTTCTGGAGGATGGCATGGGAATGGAAGTGCCACTCCATCGTCATGCTGACGGAACTACAGGAAAGAGAGCAGGTAGACTCTCCTCTCCCTCCCTCAGACTCTCCCCCCCTCTCTCCTCTGCCTCCCTCAGGTAGGCAGAGGAGACAGTGCCTAACCCCAGGCATACTCTACCATCTACTGCTCTACCATCTAAACTATTTTCTCGTAGCTTTAGCAACCAGGAACCCAAACATTGACCACTTCCACTTTATCCTATAACGGTAAGCTATTTTGTGTGAAGGCCACACCTGTGGTTACTGCCTTTAGACTGTGTGTGTGTGTGTCTCTGCCTACAGGACAAGTGTTTCCAGTACTGGCCGTCCGAGAGCTCAGTTACATATGGAAACTACACTGTGGAGATGAAGGGGGACACCGTGTGTGACACATTTAGTCTACGAGACCTGGTACTCACCTTCGGCCCGGTGAGCGGGACATTAAGCTGGATTTTATTAGACATGTTAGTGTGTTGCTCTTACATGTGAAGGAAATATATGCTTATTCACAGTGGATAAGTGTTTGATTATCATAACTCATTACGTTAGCATATTGCCATTTTTTGCGACAGGTGATTTTTTGCAGCATATTGCAAATTTTTGCGACATATTATTTTGTTAGCATATTGCACATTTTTGCAACATGTTATTTTTGTTAGCTTTCTTGCTAATTAAATTTTCCAAACCTTGGTGCCCGTCTATGTCAGGAGAAGCAGACGCGGCTCGTTCGGCATTTTCACTTCCACGGCTGGCCAGAGATTGGCATCCCAGCCGAGGGGAGAGGAATGATCGACATAATCGCCTCAGTGCAGAGACAGCAACAGCAATCAGGAAACCATCCCATTATCGTACACTGCAGGTAGCAACACAACCTAGCAAACCTACAAAAACTGGGTCCAAACATTGCTAACTTTTACGAGCAGATGTGGACAGGAAGTGACTGTTTGTTTGTCTGTTCTTCTGATAGTGCTGGTGCAGGACGAACCGGTACGTTCATTGCACTGAGCAACATCCTGGAAAGGGTCAAGGCTGAAGGCTTACTGGACGTCTTCCAAACTGTGAAGAGTTTACGAATGCAGAGACCACACATGGTCCAGACTGTGGTGAGAAATGTGGCACAAACAGAAATGTCTCCCACACATGGTCCAGACTGTGGTGAGAAATGTGGCACAAACCGAAATGTCTCCCACACATGGTCCAGACCGTGGTGAGAAATGTGGCACAAACCGAAATGTCTCCCACACATGGTCCAGACTGTGGTGAGAAATGTGGCACAAACCGAAATGTCAACCACACATGGTCCAGACTGTGGTGAGAAATGTGGCACAAACCGAAATGTCTCCCACACATGGTCCAGACTGTGATGAGAAATGTGGCACAAACCGAAATGTCTCCCACACATGGTCCAGACTGTGGTGAGAAATGTGGCACAAACAGAAATGTCTCCCACACACGGTCCAGACCGTGGTGAGAAATTTGGCACAAACAGAAATGTCTCCCACACATGGTCCAGACTGTGGTGAGAAATGTGGCACAAACAGAAATGTCTCCCACACATGGTCCAGACCGTGGTGAGAAATGTGGCACAAACAGAAATGTCTCCCACACATGGTCCAGACCGTGGTGAGAAATGTGGCACAAACAGAAATGTCTCCCACACATGGTCCAGACTGTGGTGAGAAATGTGGCACAAACAGAAATGTCTCCCACACATGGTCCAGACTGTGGTGAGAAATTTGGCACAAACCGAAATGTTTCCCACACATGGTCCAGACCGTGATGAGAAATTTAGCACAAACTGAAATGTTTGTCACACCAAGTCCAAACTGAGAAATGTGAGAAATGTGGCAGAAATCGAGAAGTTTTACACAACCTTTTTTCAATGTAATTTAAACGTTTAAACTGAAACAGCAATCGATTACATTATAGCCTCTGACATTCTTCAAATTCTTTTCTACAGGAACAATATGACTTCTGCTACCGGGTGGTACAAGATTTTGTCGACATTTTCTCAGACTATGCCAATTTTAAATGATAAAATATTTGCCTTAAACATATTTTTGTTCAATGTTGTTTTTTTAAATGCCAGTAAATATGGATTTGTTTTAACAGGATCCTGTCCATATCAGGATAAGATGAGCTTCTATTTTGCTATGCACTTGTCCATACTGTAACTACAACTCCACCCTTCATTCTATACTGTACGTCAATAGACATAATGCCAAAATTAAGAAAACGTATGTATATTTTACATCATGTATAATAATATTTTGCCATGAAATTCAAGTATTATTTTAACTGTGCTCTCTTCATTCCAATGGTTTTGTTGTTGTATTATTCCGTTTTTTTGCTAAAATCTTTTTTTGTTCACACTGTTTATTTTTGATTTGCCACTCTTGTGATATTTTTGAAAATGTAGTTATTGTAAAAGTATTTATGTATTGTTGCAGACCCTCCATTATTGCTTTCAGAGAACGTTATGTGAATGTTAAAATATTTTATTTATGTAAAACTAACTTCTTACATTTATTAATGACTTCTGTCTGTGACTAGAGGTGATATCGTCTGTCTGTCTGTCATTTTTCGTTGGAAATAACTCATTCCAAATATGAATAGAACAAGTGCATAGCTCCGCCCATAATGTGGTAAATACCAAAATATGCAAAGCATGGATATCAAGTTAATCCCTTATTAAAGACTGACATTTTAACAACATATTAAGGAATAGATAGTTTCCATTAAACATAATAAATATAATTCACTTAGCAAATGCTTTAATACTACGCGATTTACAAGAAACTCGCACATTGATGAGTCCCGAAAGAAATTAGCATTCTTAGCCTTGCTAGCATCTTGCTCTACCAATGGAGCCACGCCGGGAACACTTCCCTCCAGCAGTGATATGTAACCTGCACATACAGTAACAATGTACCGGTAATACGCTAGTCCTGCTTACTCAATAATACGGCTAGCCTTTTGGTCAACTCGTACAACAGCAAATGCTTTGTTTAAGTGACTGCACAATCTGAGGCAAATGTACATTGAGCACACAGGCAAAGGCTGTTACGGACTACATGCCAAGTAATGTTTTTAACTGAAAAGTAACAGTGGTAAGTGTGTATATATTTTGTATTGCTAAAAGCAGTGGCTACGTCTTAAGTGATGCCATCCTTGAGATGTTTCTGCTGTCATTGTGCCAAAAGTAATACAGAAGCTAAAGCGAAATCTGACAATGTGACATAAGATTAAAAGACGTAAATGCATTTAAATAAACCCTAGTAAACACATTTAAATAGATAAACTTAAATGCATTTGAACTCCACTAAATATGATAAAAGAAGCACAAATAATTCTTCTATATCATGTAAGGCTCCTCAATATATAGGTCATATATGTATCGCAATTAAGTAAATGAGTATTTTATGCTCTGTGTTCTAATTAACAAGCTAGCACGCTCTCCCCTCCTGCATAAGGTTAGGGCTAGGACCAATCCGGTCCTGGACGGATGAAACATGCCTGATGTTTGCGTTCCCCCTGTAGTTGACCACACTCACAGGTTGTCCCAGGTAGGTTCATATCCGGATTTAAAACCAGAAGTGTTACAGCCCTCCAAGGACAGGGGCCTATAAGCCCATTATTTCACCATTCCCATGTCTGTGAACGGTTAGAGTAGGTGAGGGTCGGTTCCCTAGTGCTGCTTTATCTCAAACATTAGTGGTGATATCACACTGGAAACCCATATTGGCCTCAAAATCACCTAAATTACCATTGGCCTGAAGCCAACTTGCCTTTTCTCCAAAAATCTGTTGACATATCATGTTGGTAGATGAGAAATCAGGAAGTGCACATCCTATTACACAAATAGCACGACCTTAGAGAGAATATTCTCCCAGTTATGCCTCAAATGGATTGAGTGGACCGATTCTTACACATCACAGTGTTAAGTTCAGTTCCGTTTACTCTGTTCCAGTCATTACAACAAGCTGCCCTCCTCTCAGAAGCCCCGTGGGACATCTTTGGAGACAGAGCTGTGTCTGGTTGTTGGAATATCTCTGGTGGTTTTGTGAGATGTTAACTGTCTTAGTTCACTCTGATGGAATTGCCTAGATTAAATCTCTCTGACTCTTTTTTCGAGTGTTTATTGACAAAGGTTTAGGTCAGACCTCTTAGTGTTTCATTTTGTTTTACTTTAAATGTCTGTCTCTTAAATTCTCAATGTCTTTTAAAAGCTGGGTTGCAATATTAAAATAATTGAAAAACGCCTTTGGTTCTGTAATTTACTTGTGTGTGTATTTAAAAGTGCACAACTCAGCACTTCCATCTAGTATAAAAGAAGGGGTTGATTATAAAATACAGTATACCAATAGTTGCAGGTTTTATATGATCCAGTAGATGTCACTGTTTAGTAAGGTTAGACTCCCAATCCTACAATATGATCCTTTTCTAAGCTAAAACTACAGACATGGTCTGTGTCCTTAGATGAAATCAATTGCACTGTAGAGCCCTACTTTTCACCCTAATCCTATGAACCACATAGGTGCCATTCGTTTAGAGGACACTCAGTGTTTGGAATGTTTGAAATACCGTGTAAACGTTGCAATCGAGGTTTGGAATGATTTAGTCCAGCCTAAGATACTCTTTGAAAATAATTTGCAGTCATGGTAATAGAAACTAGTTTTGAATCGACTGAGCTTAATTGATCAGTTTTAACTCTGCGTGTGTGTTGTGTGAGTCCTGTGGAGAGGGTCTCACAACCCAATCCTATCTGCTGTGAATCGTGTTTCTTAGGCATGTCTCTCTGTTTGCCCAAAGTTCTCTGATTGGCTTTTTGGACGGACATTATTTCAGAATTCACTTACTGCAGGTGGCAATTGAGTACTTGTTTCAGCCAGAGCTTGTAGAAAACAGTTCAAGTAAAGTTATTTGCTCAATGGATGACGTTAAAGACTCGAATAGGAAGCCTCTAGCTTTACGCAAAAAAAGTTTTTCTGATCTACAGAGTGCGTATTCAGTAATGTTATATATTTAACTGTTCCCAGGAAACCAGATCTTTGTTCATTACGGTTTTTATTTAATTCTACAGCTTCACCACAAATGGTCTTTTGCAGTATGTCTGTATATTTTCCCAATTAGTTCCACCGTTGCTTTTCCTGGGAGACCCTCTATATCCTCACTTTGTTTACCACAAATTAAACTGAGCCTCTTCTTTACTAGCGACTGGGCCCCACGCTACATTCTATAGTGTTCATTTATGTACTTTAAATAATTGAAGATCAGGACCTCATCTGCATGAGAATTACGCTCAACAATTAGCATTTTTACCCTTCGGTTCCCCCTGTACGCAAAAGTGCAGAGGCTGGAATGCATTTTGATAAAAAAAAAATATACATTTGTGTGTACTTTCTGAAGAAACCAGCCAATGTGGCTGAGAGACAATCAACTGAATTAGCACTTTCAGGAGGAAAACGGAGGCTAACAACCAGGTCAGGGAGGCCTTGAGTGTCATCTGTAAGTATATGCACGGATTAAAAGAAACCCGGTTTATCGACACATGATGCGCCGAGCGAATATAATCACGAGGTGTCCACGTCTCATTAGGAAACGTCCCACTTCCTGCTGTACCCGCTTTAGCCTCGTCAATGTGTTATTGTGACGCCAGACTAGAATTCCTCTGGATCGCGCGGCAGTACCGGCACTTATCACAAGTCGTGCCCATAATTACTGTGAACAATGGCCACCTAATGACTTTTTTGTTGTGTTTACGTTGCTCGACACAGGGAAGCTGAGATAATGGTATTAGGAGAAAGGGGGTGTCTCTAAAGACCTCTCTCTAAGGCTGGAGCTGTCGATTACAGATGCTCTTTGTGGTGTTGTTTTGGAGTGCCACGTGTGCAGGGGGAGAAAGGTTGCACTTTAATTATGTAGTATGAAAAGGATCTCAACACTTTTTTCCTTTGAAAGAATAACGTCATTTTAAGGACTGAGTGCACTGACGAGAGTATGTGTTCCGTTTTTATTTGGCATTAACCAATTGTTAAAAAGAAATTCGAAATAATTTATAGTCTTTAACCCCTTGTGTAGTTACTTACATATTTCTTTATCTAAAAACCACTGAGTTTGAGGTCTGTGTTCTTGGCTGTTTAACTGTATGTTATGGGAAACAACTAAATTAAATCTGATTTGTTCTAGAATGAATAGTCTGTCTTGGTGAAAGTCTCTGCCAAGATGACACACACTGCCAATGACTTCATGCAATGTTTTCATTTCTATAAAACAAAGAGAAAAAAGGGAACACAATGAAGGAAGTGAAAATTGTCAGTATTGAAGACACACACACCCCGTTCCTCAGGGGTACACTAGAGAAAGCAATTGGCAAGCGATGTTTGAAAAAAAGAAACAAAAGGAAGAAAGAAAACAGGATAGAAGCAGCAGTAGAACGGAGATAAAACACTTGGTGCTCTTTTTTCCTGACGGTTGGCAACAAGAAATGAGCTGGTGATAGAAGGAACAATCAGATAGGTCATCTGTAGGATAATGAAAGAAATAGACAGAAGCCTGGTTGGAAGGCAAGGTGATTCAAATCCCCACAGGAGTCTTCTCCTTGGTTCACTGTGGGAAGAAATATATGACATCAGGTCGATCTATAGTTTATAAACTGACCAAAATAATTAGCATTCAAATTAGATATGAGAGCTCGACGTGACGGAGGGAACGGGAGAGACAGCAGCCAGTTAGACTTCAGAGAGAACTGTGGACTCGTGTGACTAACGTCTGAGTCATCTCGTGCAAATTCAATGCTAAATAAAACAAAGAAGTTGGCGTGGTATGCTGACAACATTAAAACGTGAGTTGAGCAGAGAAAAGTACAATTTCATTGAAGTGCCCCCTAATGAGTGTTTATACATTTAATTGGGTCTTTTATCTTATTGGCTGTTATCCTATTGGCTGTTATCTTATTGGCTGTTATCTTATTGGCAGGATACTGCTAGCTGCTTTATGTCCTCATCCATTTCCTTTTTTCTCAGTGGCAGGTTTCCTCTCACCCCACATTTCTGGCTTGGTTCCAATTCCTATAAGCGCATTGTCTTGGAAATTCCAACCACAACAAAGTAGAGTTTCGCACCGCAGTGAGTTTCTGTAAATCCTGTGGTTATAATCGCTCTATTCCACGTGTATAATGGTCAGGCTTCATGACGCGCCTCTCTTGGACAGAGCAGCTAGCTGAGACAGAGCAAACAGACAGTGGCGTAGGAGGAAATCCAAGTGGCTGCCTGAGAGGGCATTGTGGGAACACAAGGGTCCAGGGCCTGGGAGAGAGATATGGGGGCTTTAGCGACATGAGTTGAAGGCTGTTACTAGAGGAGATGATTGGGGATGACCAGATTAGTAGTGTCGGCTTGGAAGGTTCTGGAAAAAAAACGCCTGGCAGAAGCCCTCATCAAGTTTATCTCCCTGCACATGGCAGCCTGCAAATAAGCCCTCAACGTTAATGCTTTGGGCTTTGGAGTAGAACCTGTAGAACTCTTCTGGCTGTCTCTCTCTGTCTCTCTCTGTCTCTCTCTCTCTGTCTCTCTCTGTCTCTCTCTCTCTCTCTCCCTCTCTCTGTCTCTCTCTCTTTCTCTCCCACCCCTCTCTCTCTCTTCGTCCCTGTCTTTTTCCCTGTCCTGTTCTCTTTGTCATCCTGTCTCACTCTCTCTATCTATCTTATTCCCTCCCCCTCTATCTCTCTCTCTCTCTCTCTGCTCCTATCTCCGTCTCTCCCTGTATCTCCCCCTCAGTGCTTTCTCCCCCACTCCCCTCACCTTTCCTTATTTGTTCTGCCTTTTTCTCTTACCCCTTCTCTTTCATTCTCTCCCCCCTCTCTCTCTGGCTCTCTCCCTCTCTCCCTCCCCAGTGCTCACATCCTGTCACATACCAGGCTAGGAACAGAGCAAAGCAGAGTGGAGTGCTGTCAGAGCAGATAGGTCTTCTGGGACTTCGCAGGCCACTGGATGCCGCCTGGAAAAGGAACTTTGATGTAAGCTTGTAATCGCAGCACTACAGGCTCAATTGCTTAGTCGACAAACACCAAACAACGCTTGTCAGTCAGCGCGCAACAAACAAACAAAATAAAAATGCCTTAGTTATTCGCCAGACAGTGAGTGGTGAGTCTTCAAAAGGAATTCTGTACAACAAAAAGTGGCAATAGAAGAACATAGGAATTGCCTCTTTGTTCCCAAGCTTTTTTGACTTGACTGAAGGTAAATGTTCACGTGAAAGGAGATTTGGTTGAAAAATCGGGGAATTGTTCAAATATTCGATGATTTTCCCAACATACATTTTGAATCGATAAAGAATAAGCGAAAAATCCAGAATCTTCGCATCAACATTTTTTGAAAAATAATGAAATTGTTAAAATGTTCAATAAAAGGTTGTATATTTGCCAAATGCTGTGTAGATAAATGTAAAGAGATAATTTGTCAATTGTAAAGTTAGTATACATGCCAAATGCTGTGTAGATAAATGTAAACAGATAATGTGCTGGATCAAAGACAAAATGACATTTTCAGTCAACATGAAAGTTACCAACTTACCGGAATACCGTTTTATGACCCCTGGAAACATTCCTAACAACGGAAAACACCGACGATTTAGACATCAAATGAAAGTTGGTGCTGAACTCATTTGAAATGTGCCTTCTTCACTCCGTAAGCATCAGTGTATGTATCAGCAGGAACATTGATTGAGAATGAGAGAGGGAGAACCTCCATCAGTCAGTCAAAAGGGTTCAGCAGAAAACACACGGCTTTCATCTTTAATTAGGGTCCATGTTTGAAGCCGGCCAGTCACTCACTCCAAACTTTGACAGATTTTTTTTATTATTTTCAAAGCTGACAGTTAACAGACAAGTAGAGGCATAACGTCCTGAAGGACCCTGTTGCACACAAAATTAAATATGTAGTATGAAAATGATCGACTCATTATGCCAGGAAATAACTTTTAATTACCCAACCATTCACTTATTTGGGACCTGTTCAATATGTGTTGGAATTGCCTGACATGTTGAATATGATCAGATTTCAGAGGATACGAAAATATATAAAAATGTGACTTGATTTCTGGTCAAAGCAAAACTTGATTGAAGGAAGGCTATGAAAAGTATCTGATCATTTCAAACGCTACAGCACATACACGAGACTTTATGAGGGGTAAGACTACAACAAGTCCATACAAAAATGTAGAAATAAATTACAGAGAGAGAGGAAGAGAGAGGAAGAGAGGAAAGCTAACAGAATTTAAGAAAATAAAAAATGATCTAAAAATACTTTGTTCAAGTCAGAACCGTTGTTGTTTATAATTGTCTTCTCCTACAGACTCTGTTGACATTCCAAGAGAACGTCTGCTTTAAACATCAGCAGATCTCCTGAGACTCTCCTAACCTAGCCTAGCGCCATTCTGCTCCGACCGACCAGACCAAACATCTACCCTCCCCTTCGCCGGGACCTGATGGTGGACCAGGGACCCCGTTAACGGGAGTGTAGAGTGGGGGACTGGGGACACTGGCGCGTGGGTGTCAGGTGATGAAGATACATCGTACCGGGTGCCATTTACATTTGGAATTATCCTAAGCAAATCACGGGATCACACACACCCTGACACTCGTAGAACAGCCATTGGGAGAAATTTAGTTATGCCCTGTAAGAGTGATGGTTAAAGCAGCGTTCTGGCTGGGTCTGTGGCGGGACACTAAACGACTTCCTGTTTTCACCTTCTGAAGTAGCCAAGTCATTATTGAGTGTATGGCCGCTGGGACATTTTAGCCTTTGAGAAGGTTTTTGTAGTAACTATTGCTTTAGTGGGTAGGGCGCAGAAAGGACGTCCTTTTAACTTGTTTCGGAGTCAAACTGTTGTGTTCATATTTGATTTAGTCCCACTGGGAACTGACTGCAGTGACTTTTGAGTCCGGACTTTTCATACTTGACATAGGCAAGCAGAGGATATTTTTGCCAACCTTTTCCTGTCCCTTCAAATCTGACCTGCTGGCATTTTTCTCTAACTGTCCGGGCTCTAACTGTATGTCTTTCTGATGGGCCAGGTAACAAAAAAGACAATAATTTACTGTTCAAAGACTGTAAATACTACTTAAGAACCTCAATGCTTATGCATATTGTTGTTCAGTCATTAAATAATTCTACAGAACACAATGGTTAACCAGTTTATTGCATATTTGTGTAATATTTTTTTAAACAGAAATATATAAAAAAAATTACATTTAACTTGTGTGTGTGTGTGTGTGTGTGTGTGTGTGTGTCGATCATGACAATATAACTGCCTTGTGTTATTTTTTGCATCATATTGAGTATTTTCTCTTTCAAAACTTTTATTATAAAAAATTATCTTAATTTTCTGTATGGGAATTTTAAATTACACATATAATTTTAATCTGTCAGTACCAAATTCTCACTTACAGCCAGAGCCTGGTAAAAGATCAGATTTAACAGCCTAGAGATTCTTGAGGATTTATTCTGGCATCCTTCTAATTCTCTCATTAAATAAGCCCTAAACAAACCGTACATTTTTAATTCTTTTACACCTTCATAATAAAGAAATTTAAACTTTATCAACTCAATTGGACCAAATATCTTCTGAAGTTTAAATAATTAAATTAAATTAAATTAAATAATTTCCGTTCAATTTCTGTATTATTACTTATTATTGCCACAGGGTGGCAGTATTAAGCTGTGTTTAAACTCCCACACAACATTATCGAGAACTGTTTTTGTTTTACAGAAACACACTTGATTTGATGAACAGGGTTAATGATACATTCATACTAGTGCCAATGTCTAGTAGTAAATGTAAAAAATCTGCGGATTTAGCGTATATAATAAAACATCCGCTAAAGCATCACAATACATGATGATACTCTACAAATTTTTTTTGAGGTGTAGTCAGACTTTTAGTGCAAAACACGAAACACAAACCCAGCTGCCTTTCATATTGTGAAAGAGAATGTCAGTCTTCGGAAACACATTTTGACTATACAGTGGAGACAGAACATAGAGTGAACACAGTGCAACTGAAAGAATAGCTTCAGCGTGCACTTTAAACATGCACTGTGACGCCAGAACGAAGTCAGAACATGTTCCAGATCCTTCTAACAGGCCAGCTGGTTATTGGCAGGTCAAGAACACTGTGTCTCAGGCAGAGATTCCGGGGCACAGAGATTCCGGGGAACAGAGACTGATTTGGGGTTTCGCCAAACTCTAGAACGTTCGGGGTTGTGTTGTACGACAAAACATTCTGTTGCATTCCATTGCCGAAGTATTTTATATAAAACGAGAAAGTCTTTAAAAGCATCGGCACGTGGCTGCATTGAGCGAGGGCTCTCCAAACGGGCTCCTGGAGAGCTTCTGTCCTGGTTGTTTTCTCTCCAACCACATGGAAACACTGCTTCATTCAGATGTTAATGTCTAACCATTTCAATCCGGTGGGCTAAATTTGGGTTGGAGTGAAAAACAACCAGGGCAATACTGAGGGCCGAGACCGCTGATCTGAGCGCACATCTTAAGAACATCCGACCCACACATGCGGATAAGAAAAGACTGTGTCTTTTAGGGGAACTACGGTGTGTTGCCGTTTGCCTGTTTAACGTTCTTGCAAAGGTCATGGAAAAGGTCACATGCAGCTTTCCTCCAAAAGTAAATCTAATGTAACGACGCTAATTGTTTATCGACGTTTTCTTTTTGTTTGTTTGTTTGTAGATTGGATGTCCACTGGGTTTTTGAAGACACCTACCGCTTCCTTCTAAATATAACTAGTGAATGAATGAATCACACACAAGAAGGAAACAATTCCACATGTAAATCCCAATTAAAAATGTATACATCTTTCTATTCTGAAACCGAGCAGTGAGCCTTGGCAGTTGTTTAGAGAACAAGTAAATCTAAAATATAGATGAGCGTGCTCTGATTTTGATGAGCTTTCTGCTACGTATTTCAGTCGCAGTCAGTTAAAGGCTACCCGATCTATTTTGTCTGGTGAGTGGTTGGCTCTCTTATTGGTTGCCGGTCTGAGGAGAGACAAGCTGATCCGGTTCCCTCCGGTCTTACCTTTCCCCGGCCTCATTCCCTTTAAGGCCAGCTCATTTGCATACCTAAATTATCCCCGGCTTATGTAAGGTCCTTTCTGAGGTGGAGTTATATAATCACACATTCATAAACGTGGTGAGACATATTTAAGTGGGACCGTCTCTCACCCGACCTGAGAGCTCAACGTGTTCCTGCCCCAGCAGAATACCGTCCGGGCGTCCTCATTCAAGGCTGGATGATAGAGAGAAGCCCCGGAGAGACGCTAAGATCTGGCCTACTGCTTTAGAGTCAGGCCTCCAAATTGCTGTGTCGCCGTGGTCACAGAGAGAGTCGCTCAGGTGGGAGCGAGGGAGAGACCAAAGGGAGAGAGAACGAAAGAGACAGAGGGAGAGAGAGAGAGAGGAGATAAAAAGAGTAAGAGATACAGAGAAGGGAGAGAGAGAACAAAAGAGACAGAGGGAGAGAGAGAGAGAGAGAGAGAGAGAGAGAGAGAGAGAGAAAGGAGATACAATGAGTAAGAGATACAGTGAAAGGGAGAGAGAGATACAACGAGAGAGAGTAGAGGATGAGAGAGAGAGAGAAAGAAAGAGAGAGAGGAGATAAAATGAGAAATACAGAGAAAGGGAAAGAGTTACAACGAGAGAGAGAGGGAGAGAGAGAGAGAGGGAGAGAGAGAGAGAGAGCCTGTTAGAGACACAAGAGACCACTGCTCCTATTATTCTTTTCTCTATTGTGAGGTGGAATGAGTCCAAGTTGGAGCGGCCCAACTCCCTTCTCTCTGATCACCTGAGAGACATAGAAAGAGAGAGAGAGAGAGATGGGGAGAGAGGGAGAGAGCTGCGCGGCTCAAACCTTGATAAAACTCATTATGTCCGTCCAGGGAGCGCCAGGGAGAACCTAGGGACATGTTCCTCCAGCCCCAAAGTGGCCCAGCTTCGGCCCCATCCAGGAGCCTGGGCTCAGGCCCTCTCCATCCCTCAGAGGGCTTGCCTTTTCTTCCATCTCCACCTGCTAGTCTTGTCTGGATGATCCCACTGTTGGGATATGTCAGGCTTTTCAGGACAAGTAGGAGAATTACTGAGGCCAAAACATATACTACAACTGAACACGCGGTCTCTCAGTTGTATCCACATGTACCTTCCTGTTAAACTCTGCTCCTGAAGCTCAGGGTCTCTCTCTCATGTCAGTATAATCCCTGTCTCTCTCATGTCAGTATAATCTCTGTCTCTCTCTCATGTCTGTATAATCCCTGTCTCTCTCTCATGTCAGTATAATCCCTGTCTCTCTCATGTCAGTATAATCCCTGTCTCTCTCATGTCAGTATAATCCCTGTCTCTCTCATGTCAGTATAATCCCTGTCTCTCTCATGTCAGTATAATCCCTGTCTCTCTCATGTCAGTATAATCCCTGTCTCTCTCATGTCAGTATAATCCCTGTCTCTTTCTCATGTCAGTATAATCCCTGTCTCTCTCATGTCAGTATAATCCCTGTCTCTCTCATGTCAGTATAATCCCTGTCTCTCTCATGTCAGTATAATCCCTGTCTCTCTCATGTCAGTATAATCCCTGTCTCTCTCATGTCAGTATAATCCTTGTCTCTCTCATGTCAGTATAATCCCTGTCTCTCTCATGTCAGTATAATCCCTGTCTCTCTCATGTCAGTATAATCCCTGTCTCTCTCATGTCAGTATAATCCCTGTCTCTCTCATGTCAGTATAATCCCTGTCTCTCTCATGTCAGTATAATCCCTGTCTCTCTCATGTCAGTATAATCCCTGTCTCTCTCTCATGTCAGTATAATCCCTGTCTCTCTCGCATGTCAGTATAATCCCTGTCTCTCTCATGTCAGTATAATCCCTGTCTCTCTCATGTCAGTATAATCCCTGTCTCTCTCATGTCAGTATAATCCCTGTCTCTCTCTCATGTCAGTATAATCCCTGTCTCTCTCATGTCAGTATAATCCCTGTCTCTCTCATGTCAGTATAATCCCTGTCTCTCTCATGTCAGTATAATCCCTGTCTCTCTCTCATGTCAGTATAATCCCTGTCCCTCTCATGTCAGTATAATCCCTGTCTCTCTCATGTCAGTATAATCCCTGTCTCTCTCATGTCAGTATAATCCCTGTCTCTCTCATGTCAGTATAATCCCTGTCTCTCTCTCATGTCAGTATAATCCCTGTCTCTCTCATGTCAGTATAATCCCTGTCTCTCTCATGTCAGTATAATCCCTGTCTCTCTCATGTCAGTATAATCCCTGTCTCGCTCATGTCAGTATAATCCCTGTCTCTCTCATGTCAGCATAATCCCTGTCTCTCTCATGTCAGTATAATCCCTGTCTCTCTCATGTCAGTATAATCCCTGTCTCTTTCTCATGTCAGTATAATCCCTGTCTCTCTCATGTCAGTATAATCCCTGTCTCTCTCATGTCAGTATAATCCCTGTCTCTCTCATGTCAGTATAACCCTGTCTCTCTCATGTCAGCATAATCCCTGTCTCTCTCATGTCTGTATAATCCCTGTCTCTCTCATGTCAGTATAATCCTTGTCTCTCTCATGTCAGTATAATCCCTGTCTCTCTCATGTCAGTATAATCCCTGTCTCTCTCATGTCAGTATAATCCCTGTCTCGCTCTCATGTAAGTAATAATCCCTGTCTCGTCCAGTCTTGTCAGTCTTGATTTTCCTGTTTTCCCGCTGTCGTTTGTCAGATCAAGTTCATTACTGTATAAATGCTAAACTAGGCCGACCATAGCAGGTGCCTGATTTACTGGGGCCACTGCGCAGCTAGCAGGGGCTTGGACATAGCAGGGGCACCTTTCACTTTGAGGGAGGCCTAAAATAAAATAAAAATGTCCAACCCCAGGCTCCATTTGGACTGACCTTCATCATCAGAGCGTGTCATCAGTGGGGGACCGTGGCTGTACCCCACCCCCCCCGCCACCCTCCCCTCTCCCTTCTCTGTTCCCGTATAGGCATCTTTTGATCAGGCCAGACTCCGGCTGCTCTGCCGTGGCAGCAGGTCTCGTATGCGCTTAGCTGTGGGGAGGGCAGAGCCGTCTCAGTCCTCCCAGCTCATCAGCACGACTTCAAGGCAGCGAGCTCTACTGACTCCCCCGTTTCATTTGATAATTAGAGGCTGGCGTGGTAATGGTCTGCGGAAGAAGAAGGGTTCTGGCTCGAGAGGGAGGCCGGGCTGGGTTCCGATGTCAGGGCCGAGGTGGTGGCTGGGAGGGGGTGGACAATACACACAAACAGGATTAGTCAAAACTACTGATGATGACACCATAGATTTGTGAAATTGATTAGGACGTTGTTTCATCTCTCGACTCCTTGGGTGGCGTTCTGCATTCTGAGTCCCAAATGCCACCCTTTTTTTTACCTCATAGTGCCCTATTTAAAACCAAGGCACACGCAGCAATGGTCAACAGTTGCACGCTGCACTCTATCAAGAGCGTTATGCAATTGAGGACGCGGCCACGTTCCTTGGCTGATCGGACGACAGCGTCACACCAGCACACCAACTCCTTTTTTCTTCCTAAATGAAACGGGACGGAAGCATCCTGCGCTGTCTGATATTTAACAGAACATATCTATGCCGGTGTACAGAGGCTTATTACCAGCCACCGTCACTCCTGTGGTAAAATGGCACGTTGTGTTTGCCAGTTCATGTTTATAGTTTTAAAAGGCTAATTGGTCATTAGAAAACCCTCTCACAATTATGCTAGCACCGCAGAAAACTGTTGTGCTGATTAATGAAGCAATTAAACTGTCCTTATTTAGACTAGTTGAGTATCTGGAGCATCAGCAATTGTGGGTTTGATTACATCATCCAACGGCCAAAAAACAATGAAACTCATCGGTCTTGTCTTGTCCTGAAAAGTAAAGGCTATTACATGTTAGAATTTGCCAAGAAACAGAAGATGTTGTACAACACTGGGTACTACTTCCTTCACAGAACAAAGCAAACTGACTCTAACCGAAATAGAGAGAGGAGTGGGAGGCCCCGGTGCACAACAGAGCAAGAGGACAAACACATTAGAGTGTCTAATGTTTTGAGAAACAGATGCCTCCCTGGTCCTTATTAATCCAATCCAACTTGTGGGAGGTTCTTCAGGAAGCATCAGGGGAAACCTCCTCAGATTACCTCAACAAATTGACAACTAGAATGCCAAAGGTCGGCAAGGCTGTAATTACTGCAAACAAAGGATTATTAGCTGAACGCAAAATTTGAAGGACAGAATTTTTATTTTTATTATTTAATTGTTTCAAAATTTGTCAATGACAATATTTTCTATTCATTTTCTATATTTTCTACTAAAACTAGTATATATACAGTGGATATGAAATGTCTACACACTCCTGTTTTCTTTTTTCAACTTTAATGTTAGCTATCACGAAAACAATTCAATTGAAAAAACAAACAGAAATCTATGAGGTGGAGAAAAAAAACAATAACCTGGTTGCATAAGTGTGCACACCCACTTATATCTGGGGGTGTGGCTATGTTCAGAATTACACAGCTGCCATAATTTAACATGACTCTGATTGATCACAAATAAAGTTCAGTTGTTCCAGTAGGATTTTCCTGACATTTTCTTAATTGCATCTCAGAGCAAAAGCCATGGTCCGCAGAGAGCTTCCAAAGCATCAGAGGGATCTCATTGTTGAAAGATATCAGTCAGAAGAAGGGTAAAACGTTTTTCAAAGCATTAGATATACCATGGAACACAATGAAGACAGTCATCATCAGGTGGAGAAAATATGAAACAACAATGACATTATCAAGAACTGGACGTCCCTCCAAAATTGATGAAAAACAAGAAGAAAACTGGCCAGGGAGGCTTCCAAGAGGCCTACAGCAATATTAAAGGAGCTGCAGGAATTTCTGGCAAGTAATGGGTGTGTGCTACATGTTACAACAAATTTCCCTATTGTACTTATGTATGGGCTATGGGGTAGGGTAATTAGACACCTCTTCTTACAAAGAAAAACATCCAAGCTCGGCTGAAGTAAAAAAAAATAATAAAGTCACTCAAAAGCATGTTAGAAAATGCATTATGGTCAGATGAAAAGGTATGTTTGGCCCAAAAACAAGGCTGCACATCACCCAAAGAACACCATACCCAGTGTGAATCAAGGTGGTGGCAGCATCATGCTTTGGGGCTGTTTTTCATTAGCTGGAACCAAGCCTTTGTCAGGGTGGAGGGAATTATGAACAGTTCCAAATACCAGGCAATGTGACAGATTTGGTGCACTTTTGCAAAGATGAGTGGGCAAATAATTCCAAGTCAAGATGTGCCATGCTATTAGACTCCTACTCAAAAAGAGTGTTGTAATAAAATCAAAAGGTGCTTCAACAAAGTATTAGTTTAAGGGTATGCACACCAGGTTATTGTAAGGTTTTATGTAATTTTTTTCCCCCTCAAAGATTTCAGTTTTGTTTTCAATTGATTTGTTCTGTTTAAAGGTGGAAAAATTTCTGACATGATAATTATTTCTCTAATTTTTTCACATTATTTTTGTATTTTCTGCTCACAAGAAATGTATTTTATTTTACAGTGAGATCAGATTGTCTGGGGATCTTGTGTAAGATGACTAGTTAACGTAAGTTGCTAAACCCAGTGATCTTATATATAGTTGTAGACTCACTTCCGCTAGCTAGCCTTCTTTAAACATCGATAAATAGCTTCCCATAATGCCTTCGCCGCTCGGTTATATTCGCGCAGATTGGGGATCGCCCTCTGTCTACCAAATGAATGCGTGGCCTATCCTCATAGCATAATGAAATATTGATAATCAATGAAGTGTCTGACATGAAATAAGGGTTCCAGTCATGGCACACGTCATTCTGTGAGTTCTTAGTCCGAGTCTTTAGATGGACCTACACTAGAGGGAATATAATGAGAGGTGTGCCATGCTATTAAAGATTCTGTAATACTGGTGAAGGCTCTATTCCGTTCCAACAGCACGGAGAGATTAAAAACAATTATGTCTACTCTAATCCTGTCAGTCATATACAGGCACTGGGTCATTCAGATGTTTTAGTCGTTTTGGTACTTTTATCAATAGTACAGTGCAGCGTGTAAAAAATTAGACAAAACCCCAAACACATTATACTTGTAAAACCATTATATCTTGTTTCAGATTTGATTAGATTCAACATTATTGTCATTAAACAGTGCAAGTACAGTACAATGAAATGCAGTTTGCATTCAACCAGAAAGTGCCACAAACTATGCAGATTAGTAAAATACAATGCAAGGCAGTGAAATACTATGCAGGGCAGAGAAATACTATGCAGGGCAGAGAAATACTATGCAGGGCAGTGAAATACTATGCAGGGCAGTAAAATACTATGCAGGGCAGTGAAATACTATGCAGGGCAGAGAAATACTATGCAGGGCAGTGAAATACTATGCAGGGCAGTGAAATACTATGCAGGGCAGAGAAATACTATGCAGGGCAGTGAAATACTATGCAGGGCAGTGAAATACTATGCAGGGCAGTGAAATACTATGCAGGGCAGTGAAATACTATGCAGGGCAGTGAAATACTATGCAGGGCAGTGAAATACTATGCAGGGCAGAGAAATACTATGCAGGGCAGTGAAATACTATGCAGGGCAGTGAAATACTATGCAGGGCAGAGAAATACTATGCAGGGCAGAGAAATACTATGCAGGGCAGTGAAATACTATGCAGGGCAGTGAAATACTACTACATGTTTTTTGACTAATCAATTGTAACAAATACTATCAGAAACAAAAAGCAGAAATGTCAATGTTCAGCAAACACTAAACTAATTAGTGTCAGTTCTGTTGGCAAACCCTCAAATATGGCTACATGGATTAATATGATTTCCCAATGATGTCCAGGTATGATATTAAGCCAATTCTGTTGAGTTGTGGCTCCTGTAGAGGCCTGCTTTATCTACAAAGATGTACTTGTGATACTTCCAAGCAGGGACAATGTCGTAAAATGTTATTTTCAGTTTTGTTGCAGTAACATTCCTGTACATAAGACAAATACAAACGTATCTAGTATTCAAGGTTCAACACTAAAGACAGGTGGAATGTGAGAGCGGAAAGGAAAGACGATGGTGGGATGAAACGAGTTAGGACCAGTTACTGGAGTACGGGAAACCCTAACCGGGTCAGGGGACCGCCTCTGATCTACTCAACAGCAGCACTTGACCCGGACATCAGATGAACTCATGACCCTGATCCGATGTGGCTGTGCCTCTCTAAAACACTTGGACATGAAAGGCCAGAACACGAGCCCTAATGGCTAATTCTCCAGTGTAGAGGCACAATCTGACAGGGAGGTTCTGGTGTTCTTCTGAGTGTGTGAGCATGGGTGTGTGTGTGTGTTGTGTGTGTTGTTTGTGTGTGTGTGTGTGTGTGTATGTGTGTGTGTGTGTGTGTGTGAGCATGGGAGTGTGTGAGTGTGTGAGCATGGGTGTGTGTGAGTGTGTGTGTGTGTGTATGTGTGTGTGCTTGCGTGTGTGTGCGTGTGTGTGTATGCGTGTGTGTGTGTGCAGTGCCGCAGATACAGGTCCAGATAAGTGCTGGCACATTTTAAAAGCTTCTCCCTGGGGTTTGAACCTGCTTATCCCATCTAATGTACTGTATATATGTTGCAACTGGCTAGAACCTAATATCACCTCACACAAAGACTAGCAGCTTAGGTGGTATGAATAGTTTAAGTGTGAAACGTAACCCTGTGTGATTGGAATCTTAAGAAGAACATCCCATGTAAATGGTCTGATTATTTAAGTTCAGCAATGGTTGGATTTATCTAATGTACACTGTGTTTCTACACTGGGGTTTCTACTGAGAAGACAGCGTTACACCTATAAGTGTCAATAATCTAATGTACACTGTGTTTCTACACTGGGGTTTCAACTGAGAAGACAGCGTTACTTCAGTTTAGTTGTCAGGCAGAAGACAGCGTTACTTCAGTTTAGTTGTCAGGCAGAATGCATTGTGGGGGATAAATCCAACAGGTATGCCTGTAACCTGCTCTACTACAGTGTGTGCAGAACCTCTGTCAGAATTCAGTCATCTCTCTGGGTTTTAGACAGGATATTGTACTGGGTGTTGTGCAAAACACAGATGTTCCCCAGAGCAGAGAACAACGTTGTCTTGCAGGAGGTAGCTGCGCTGGAATATTCCGTTTATTCTTTGTATTTTTCTGTTTTCACGCCGACGCCGATCCCTCGAGATATATTATCTGAGTTCTGGAACAGGTGCAGAGTCATTTACTCCTATTGCGAGGAGGGCCCAGCGGCTCGCTGAAGAAAGAGGCAAGTCAAGTGCCAGTGAGGGAAAGAGCATTTAACTCTGATCGGACCTCAACACAATATTGTGTAAGGCCTCTATCTTACCAAGCAGGTCTCACATTAGGGAGTAGAGCCAATAGAGGGTCATTGTTCACCACTTTCTTTTAGAAGGCTACCGCACAGATGAAAACTGTTACTACATGTTTATTTTACAAGCTGTTCTGTTCCTAATTTAGGCCCATGTAGAAATTATATATAGATTGTTACCCCAGCAACAAATTGTCGGAACAATCACTTACATTTCCATTCAGAACTAAATCTTAAAACTATAGAAACATGCTGCTTCTTCAACAAGCTGTTCAGAGAGTGGCGTTTGGCTTTATAGTACAGCCAGTCAGCCAGCCAGCCAGCAGTCAGTCTGTTCAGTATGCTATCCTCCAAGGAGTTCAAGGAAATGACTCGAAAATGACGGGCATTTTTTCCGGCTCCACGAGGACATTAATAGAAAAAAAGGTGGGCTCAAGGTCAGCAAAGTACCAAATGTTGTTTTCTGACTCCCTCCAATCCCTGGACACCCCAGCACCCCGTCACTGATTAGGGCCGTGTTGACTACTTTAAAGATGACTCGCAAAATACCCCCTTTTGCCTGAGCTGTTAGACTGAGAAAAACACCCGCATACGGTTGAGTAAAAGCCCATAGCTCCGCTCTGCTTCCTCAAGAAGATAGATGTCCGATATTTGATCCGGAGGAGTAGACGGAGGGTGGTTTGGACTGGGCCAGCACACAGCGCTCCAAATGCAAAGCATTGTAAAATGAGGCTGAGCGGAAAATCCCTTTCCCATGGGCTCTTGCAGCTGTAACATCTGCAAACCAGATCAGGGTACAGTAAACGTCCGAGTGTACCTACATTTAAACCATGTATTCCTGCTTTCGCCATTGAAGGATTTTTACTCTAAATCGCCAGGAGAATACTCGTTTTTCCTCTTTCCTCTCACCGTTTGACCCCTCCCTCTCCTTAACTTGTTCTTGAAAAGCGTTAAGCGTGTAAAAGCGTGTGCTGCCCTTTCTCTTCGGAAGGTTACAGTCTTTTCATAGTCTCTGTGTGGATGTGTGACATGGTAATTCCAACAATATTCTTTCTTGTTTAACTGTTTCTCTGAGACTGAGGAAATCAAACAGAAATAACCTTGACAGTTGAGTGTTTCTTAAAACAGGTGTCTACCTTTTTCATATTCACGAAATATCTCGTAAATATCTCGTAATCAGCAAATATTGCATTAAAAATTGCTTTGAAATTGTGAATTTCGAATAGTGCGTCAATACAAGCAACTTTAAACATAGATATGTGAACCGATTTCAGTAAAAAAACTAATTAATGTAATATAAATAAATATATATTTTCTAATTTATTGAGAGGCACATGATGAGCGAAGAATTGTCTACTCACAAACATAAGTAAACAAACAAACATAACAAACAAACATAAGTAAACATCCCCTGGACAATCTGCTTTCAAATAAAGGTGATCTCAGTGTATCTGTCCTGTTGATCATATTCAACATGGATTACCATGGACAATAAATGCTGTTCACTGTTCTATCTACAGTTCGGCACTGTCTGATAGCGTCATCTGACTGGCAGTAATCTGAATGTCTGTGTGCTATTTTATCTGCAACCACCTTATTCGCTCTTTCCATGCAGTATCTATTTTCTATTTTTATCTTTCACTCTTTCTTTCTCTCGTTACGCTCTCTCTTTTTGGCTTTCTATCGTTGTCTTTTTCTCTCATTTTGTCTCCACATTAGTTTTACACTTAATGTGTTTCACCCTCCATCCTCTGAGCAGTTCCACCAATGCCTTCATGATGGAACACTCTATCGATTATACAGAAATGCATCTATGGTTTAAAATAACACATTAAAGGGATGTTGAAACGCAAATGAAGCCCAATCACAAACGGACAATAAACACTCCTGTCAGACAAGGAGATGACCTAATGAAATCCCGGTTACTTGCTCCCCCTGGCCAATAGTGAACATATACAGACATATACCAAACATGTGATGCAGAGCTATCTCATCTTCCAGATGACATCGGGTTCATTAGCATCCGAGACTACACGCCGTAGCAGACCTGAATACAGTACATTTAATGTTATTCCAGTGATGTCCAAGTTCAGAGGTCACCTGTCATAATCTATTCATCGTTATCTATTCATGTTCCGATTCACCTTGAGTATCATGATGTCATCACCTTTCGGCCTGGGAATCCCATTTTAATGGCATGGTTAGAACCTTGTGGTTCTCCGGGGGTCTGTCAGCCTTGACCAACATGGCCGGCTTCTTATGTTAATGAGGACGAGAGAGTGCCCACGGTGAAGACGGGAGAGTGCGCACGGTGAGGACGGGAGAGTGTGCACGTGAGGGACGGGAGAGTGTGCATGGGGGAGTGTGCACGTGAGAGTGTGCAGGTGTATACGACTCTTGTCCTTAAAATAACTATGAAGATTTTCGATACCAACATTGTTCTTTTACTGGTCGTGTCAGAGGAGTCTCTATATTAATGGGAGCTTTTTATCAGTGATTTTTAGCTCACGCTTCATGGTAGTTCTACATTTATTTGGGGTATTTTATTGAAGTAAGATGACAGGGCCGAAGGGTGAACACATTTTTCTTTAAAAGAAACCGCTGGAGGAGAGTATTATTGAACGCACGGGTACCAATCTAGAAAAGCAACTTCTGATAATTAGCTGGAACCGAGGTCCAGGTTTCAGGCGAATTCTCCCATCAAAGGCTTTCATAACAAATGAAAAAATAAACAGCATTAGATTTCATATTTAACGATGGACAAATATGCAACTTTCCGTGGAGTTGCTGGTTTGATGTTGAACTTGCAGAAGGGATGAAGGTCTTCATCACTTGTGACTGGCTTTTGAAAAAAAAGAAGAAAAAAACGATTTGTTGGCACCATGTTGCTTTTTTACACTTTTCTTTTCATGTGTCTTTTTTATTTCGTGGAGACTGTGGTTCTCCCCTGAGACGGCGTGCGTAGTGTCTGAGTCCTAGTCACTATGTTCCGCCTAACCTAGAAATCTAAATGGCAAAAAAGCCACAACTGCTGATTAGTTTCACTTGCTATGTTTGCCGCGTGGTATTCCTGACAGAAAGATAGTCCTAACTGTGAGAAATGTGTCCTTTAAATGCTGTATTTATGTTACTCTAGTTGTACTTGTATCAGGTGTGCGTGTCTAGTGTCCATGTCATTTAGCAGCCTCTCTTGCATTCTCTGCGGATGGTTCGGATCAACAAAGAACTACATGTTGGTATTCATGCGCTCTAGCTTAGCATCACTGGATTAGCATCACTGGATAACAATGTTCTGTGGAGAATCACGACGTAATAACCGGTTGTTGAGCTCGTCCTGCTTGAATAACATCAAACCCCAAGTCAAGTAAGGAAGTGTGTTTGGTTTACATTCTTTCTAAAAAAAACTGTCTGCTTCTATGGATCTATCAATGATACGAAATACAGACAAAAGATATCGAGTGACACTGAGTTCAATGTCAATAAGATGATTAGCGCGTTCAGGAGACAGCTCCCAGTTAGTGTGATGTGATTGCCAGAGCGAAATACCGTAATTGTCCTCATCGCCCGTGTGTGAGACACACTTAGACAAAAGGAGGTGTTACAGCAGCAGAAAGCAGATGTGTCTTTTCTGTACCCCCGCCTAACCCCTCTACGTGAACCCCTTCTTTTTCATCGCGTTCCAGAAACATAACTGGCAGAAAGTTTGTGCTAGCCTGGTGGATTTTCATTTCAGATGTAGCCAACTCAAGGGCATTTGGACCAATCAATAACTGTCTGTCTTCTGGCACACACAGAGTTGGCTATTAGAAAAGAGCTTCTTATAGTGGGCTCAGCCAATCCCATTAGCTCTAGCCTAAGGGCAGTTCTATCCCTGAGACGGACTAGGCACCTGCCCCTTCCCCCCCCCCATCCCCCACCATTAGGCAACTCTCTGGGGAGGTCATTTGGACATATCGGGCAAAGAGCACTTCTTTATTCCTTCTTTTTTCTACACCCAGACTCCAACGAAAATCAATAAATCTGTTCTTTGCTTATTTTCAGAACTTTGCTTCAATATAAGCAGGCTTTACCTTCCAGCTACAAACGCATGGAACAGCAGGTCAGTTTCTCTCTCTCTCTCCCTCTCTCTCTCTCTCTCTACCTTTTTTGCTCCCTTTTATTCCCCCACCCCACCCATTCTTTCCCGATTTCTCCAAAGCTCCAATTTAAAAGCAAATAAATTGGGAAACATTGTGCCTCTTCATTTTGTTCGGCAGAGATTAAAAGACTCCATGTGAACGAGGAGGGATGCTGACATCATTGCTACACACGAGAACCAGAGGCTCCGTCTCCTGGATTTAACAAGCGTCTTAACGATATCCCTTTGCCACTGCTGGATGGGATCTGGCAGGGAACATGCGGATGCTGGAGACACGTAATCAGAAACAAAATGGCATGCTTAAAAACTGAGTTATCTCTTGAGGTGTCAATTTATGCTCGAAAAATCTTTTTCTCATATTTGAATAAGTTTGCTTGAAATAATATTGTACATTTTATACACATCACTTAGCTGACCAGACATGTGATTAGAGTATATCCACATGCAGTATTTTGTCTTTATTCATCTGTTTCGTTCTCAGATGTGTCCTCTGCACATCCGCTGTCACAAGTCACTGATACTTCAGTATATCACATAATCATCACCATCACTTCTCTACTCAACTCCTCATGATACAACGTCCAAATCCACGGAATCACCGGACCGGCAAAACCTGGAAGTCATGGAGGTTTAATGGGATCCTTTCTGTAAGGCCCTCTACAGTAGCAGGTTTAAGGGACCCATCTGTGAGGCCCTCTACAGTAGCAGGTTTAAGGGACCCATCTGTGAGGCCCTCTACAGTAGCAGGTTTAAGGGACCCATCTGTGAGGCCCTCTACAGTAGCAGGTTTAAGGGACCCATCTGTGAGGCCCTCTACAGTAGCAGGTTTAAGGGACCCATCTGTGAGGCCCTCTACAGTAGCAGGTTTAAGGGACCCATCTGTGAGGCCCTCTACAGTAGCAGGTTTAAGGGACCCATCTGTGAGGCCCTCTACAGTAGCAGGTTTAAGGGACCCATCTGTGAGGCCCTCTACAGTAGCAGGTTTAAGGGACCCATCTGTGAGGCCCTCTACAGTAGCAGGTTTAAGGGACCCATCTGTGAGGCCCTCTACAGTAGCAGGTTTAAGGGACCCATCTGTGAGGCCCTCTACAGTAGCAGGTTTAAGGGACCCATCTGTGAGGCCCTCTACAGTAGCAGGTTTAAGGGACCCATCTGTGAGGCCCTCTACAGTAGCAGGTTTAAGGGACCCATCTGTGAGGCCCTCTACAGTAGCAGGTTTAAGGGACCCATCTGTGAGGCCCTCTACAGTAGCAGGTTTAAGGGACCCATCTGTGAGGCCCTCTACAGTAGCAGGTTTAGGGACCCATCTGTGAGGCCCTCTACAGTAGCAGGTTTAAGGGACCCATCTGTGAGGCCCTCTACAGTAGCAGGTTTAAGGGACCCATCTGTGAGGCCCTCTACAGTAGCAGGTTTAAGGGACCCATCTGTAAGGCCCTCTACAGTAGCAGGTTTAAGGGACCCATCTGTGAGGCCCTCTACAGTAGCAGGTTTAGGGACCCATCTGTGAGGCCCTCTACAGTAGCAGGTTTAAGGGACCCATCTGTGAGGCCCTCTACAGTAGCAGGTTTAAGGGACCCATCTGTGAGGCCCTCTACAGTAGCAGGTTTAAGGGACCCATCTGTGAGGCCCTCTACAGTAGCAGGTTTAAGGGACCCGTCTGTGAGGCCCTCTACAGTAGCAGGTTTAAGGTACCCATCTGTGAGGCCCTCTACAGTAGCAGGTTTAAGGGACCCGTCTGTGAGGCCCCCTCTAGCATCAGGTTTATGGGGCCTAGTGCCTAGGGGCTTGTCTGGCTGCCTATCTGTCTGCCTGTTTGCCCGTCTGCCTGCCTGTCTGTCTGCCTGACTGTCTGCCTCGAGTCCTGGGGGAAGTATTGCACTTGAGACGTCACCGTGGCAAATGAAGGAGACTGTCTGTAGTTTCTGTGTCGTCTTCAGTCTTTCATTCTCTCATCTTCTCTCTTTCCCCCTCAGCCGTTTCAACAATCGCTCTTGATTTCTCGTTCTTTTTAAAATAGAGGGGGGAGAATATGTTATGTGCTCCCTGTGTTCTGCGGCTGCAGCATTTGTCATCTCGTATCAATGCTAAATTTTCTGCTGATATGTTAATATTGCACTAAAACAAAGATAATTGGGTGGTTACTCAGGAGGAACACAGTACTCATCATATCTCCAGGCTACAGATAAATCTGGACTGTAAAGAATGATATCAAGCACAGGGAAATTAAAAACACCCTTTACGATACTAGATGACTCAAATGCTTTACATCCTAATTTGTAGCCAACAGCCGCCACCCCCCCTTGTGACATCACATATTATGAATCCACCCACTCAGTTCTCCCATTAAATCCCATTGTATCCTGACTGTGCACCTCCTCCCCAGCTCCACCTCCCCAGCTCCACCTCCCCTGTCCCACTTCCACCTCCCCAGCTCCACCTCCACCTCGTCACCTTACGACACCTCCAGAGTGTGTGCGTGTGTGTGTGTGGGGGTGGGGGGTGGGGGTGTAGTTCGGGTGAGTATGCGTCCTACATCTTCCTCCTGCCCCCTGAGGACAGAGGAGAGGCTGTCCTTCAAACGGTGGCCAGCAGGAGGGAGTGATGTGTCCGCTGGGACCCGTGGTCAGTACGAACGGTTCAAAATACCCTGGTTCTCCTCAACACATGTCTGGGAATGTGCAAACACGCACACACACACACACACACACACAGAGAGACATATACACACAAACACACACTTTGTCCCTGCACAGAGAGAGAGAACAGGAGGCTGAATGGACGGACCTCCCAGTTCAATGTCCCAGAAGAGGAGGCAGAATCATTTCAGAGGCTATCAGAGGTTAATTAATATGTAATTATACATCAGTTACATTTTGGCTGAGCACTGACCCGTGAACAACAACATCAATTACTTTACAGTCAGTCTGATGCCGTGGCGTTGCTCTCTGACCTCTGTGTGGCTACGGAGACACACATGTCCTGTCCTCCCCTCTCCTCCTTTACTCCATTATTTTCTCCTCTCCTCCCATTCCCTTTCTTTTCCTTTTCTACCCTCTCCTCCCCTCTCTTCTCCTCCCCTCTCTTCTCCTCCCCTCTCCTCCCCTCCCCCTCTCCTCCCCTCTCTTCTCCTCTCCTTCCCTCTCCTCCCCTCTCCTCCCCTCTCTTCTCCTCTTCTCCCCTCTCTTCTCCTCCCCACTCTTCTGATTTTTCTCTTTTCTCACCTCTCTTCTCGTCCCTGTGTCCTCTCTTCTCTCTGTTTTTGGTTTGGACCTACAGATATTGGGATAACGTAAAATTATACTTTTGGCATGTCTGTGAAGCACTGCAGTGTAGGCTGTATTCAGTTTTATTCTTATTTGGCATGTCTGTGAAGCACTGCAGTGTAGGCTGTATTCAGTTTTATTCTTATTTGGCATGTCTGTGAAGCACTGCAGTGTAGGCTGTATTCAGTTTTATTCTTATTTGGCATGTCTGTGAAGCACTGCAGTGTAGGCTGTATTCAGTTTTATTCTTATTTGGCATGTCTGTGAAGCACTGCAGTGTAGGCTGTATTCAGTTTTATTCTTATTTGGCATGTCTGTGAAGCACTGCAGTGTAGGCTGTATTCAGTTTTATTCTTATTTGGCATGTCTGTGAAGCACTGCAGTGTAGGCTGTATTCAGTTTTATTCTTATTTGGCATGTCTGTGAAGCACTGCAGTGTAGGCTGTATTCAGTTTTATTCTTATTTGGCATGTCTGTGAAGCACTGCAGTGTAGGCTGTATTCAGTTTTATTCTTATTTGGCATGTCTGTGAAGCACTGCAGTGTAGGCTGTATTCAGTTTTATTCTTATTTGGCATGTCTGTGAAGCACTGCAGTGTAGGCTGTATTCAGTTTTATTCTTATTTGGCATGTCTGTGAAGCACTGCAGTGTAGGCTGTATTCAGTTTTATTCTTATTTGGCATGTCTGTGAAGCACTGCAGTGTAGGCTGTATTCAGTTTTATTCTTATTTGGCATGTCTGTGAAGCACTGCAGTGTAGGCTGTATTCAGTTTTATTCTTATTTGGCATGTCTGTGAAGCACTGCAGTGTAGGCTGTATTCAGTTTTATTCTTATTTGGCATGTCTGTGAAGCACTGCAGTGTAGGCTGTATTCAGGTTTCTTCTTCATTGTGGTAGATGAGATCAGTATGTCTGCTTCAAGTGGGAATACTTCAGTCTTTATATTCCACTATAGTTTATGATTTCATTTGTTCTGCTCCACTAAAGTGGATGATTTCATTTGTTCTGCTCCACTATAGTGGATGATTTCATTTGTTCTGCTCCACTATAGTGGATGATTTCATTTGTTCTGCTCCACTATTGTGGATGATTTCATTTGTTCTGCTCCATTATAGTGGATGATTTCATTTGTTCTGCTCCACTATAGTGGATGATTTCATTTGTTCTGCTCCATTATAGTGGATGATTTCTCTCTTATTCTGCCAAGGCTTTGCTGTTTGTAACTTATAAATGATTTCTCCTAACGTCTCACTCTCCATTAAGAGACAGAGCCTACAGAGTTCTGGTCAAAGGTCGTGCACTACATAATAAAAAGGGTGTAATTTGTGAGGCAGAAAGTATTGGCCTCACCAGGGCAGTGAAGTGGTAAACGGCCAGGCCAAGCAGCCACGTCACAAATGACACCCTACTCCCTCTGAACAGTAGTGCTCTTCATTTTTTTACCAGGGGTACATGGGCACTGGTAAAAACAAGTGGTCAACTACAGATGGAATAGTGTGCTATTTTGGACACCTCCTTGCTTTTCACCAACCCTGGCAGCTGAACCAAATAGGACTTTAACTCCAGAAAGATGATATTCTCCCTCTCACGAGGTGGCCTGTCCGTCATGTGTTTCAGAGACGTTTATTGAATGAGAGGGGAAACTGCCTTTTGCCCTGAAACGGCTTTTCTGTTTTAACCGCACATTGACATGAGCTTGGAGAAGCAAACAGTAAGTCCACGTGTGTGTTATTGCGCCGGGACGTCTCTGGTGTGGGTACCTCACTGTTTTTACATTAAAAGCGGAACAAGACATCGCTCTTTACCTCTCACTCACTTCACAGGACCTGTTAGGGTCAATGAGCAGCGTCGTTTCTTATATGTTCATATTGGGTCAGAGTGACTTTATCGAAAACCACTCATTTCTTTGGTAAAAGCTCACTTTGATATGTTACCCACAGTAATGGATTTGACCCTGTCTGTCTGAAGGACTGTTGGAGTGTTAGGGGTGTGTTAGGGGGATGTTGGGGGGGTGTTAGGGGTGTGTTAGGGGTGTGTTAGGGGGTGTGTTAGGGGGTGTTAGGGGGTGTTAGGGTGGTGTTAGGGGGTGTTAGGGGTGTGTTAGGGGGTGTTAGGAGGGTGTTAGGAATGTGTTAGGGGGTGTTAGGGGGATGTTAGGGGGTGTTAGGGGGTGTTAGGGGGTGTTAGGGGGATGTTATGGGTGTGTTAGGGGGATGTTAGGGGGTGTTAGGGGGATGTTAGGGGTGTGTTAGGGGGTGTTAGGGTGTGTTAGGGGTGTGTTAGGGGGGTGTTAGGGGTGTGTTAGGGGGTGTTAGGGGTGTGTTAGGGGGTGTTAGGGGTGTGTTAGGGGGTGTTAGGGGGTGTTAGAGGGGTGTTAGGGGGTGTTAGGGGATCTTAGGGGGTGTTAGGGGGTGTTAGGGGGATGTTAGGGGTGTTAGGGGGTGTTAGGGGTGCGTTAGGGGGCGTTAGGGGGTGTTAGGGGTGTGTTAGGGGGTGTTAGGGGAGTGTTAGGGGGTGTTAGGGGTGTGTTGGGGGGTGTTAGGGGTGTGTTGGGGGTGTGTTAGGGGTGTTAGGGATGTGTTAGGGTGTGTTGGGTGTGTTAGGGGGTGTTACGGGTGTTAAAGGGGTGTTAGGGGGGTGTTAGGGGTGTGTTTGTGGGGTGTTAAAGGGGTGTGTTAGGGGGGTGTCTTTGCTTTGCTTCCCCTCCCTGCTGACCCAACACTACTTGAGGTTACATTGTCCAGGGGGAACCCCTCAACGCACACACACACGCACGCACGCACACACACACACACACACACACACACACACACACACACACACACACACACACACACACACACACACACACACACACACACACACACACACACACACACACACACACACACACACACACACACACACACACACACACCTTCCAGTCTACCTGATCTGTATCAAGCCACTTCTGAACAGTTTCTGGAGTCTACAGCTGCCGTTAACTAATTTGAGCCTGAGTTTTTTCAGGCCGAAAATTATACTGTGAGTGATTATAGATCGTATTTAATTGTTATTAGGGGTTGGTACTAGTAAAAAGTATTGCCTTCTAAAGTGTTAAATTAATGGTTGCTGCTTAAAAAAACGGAACCAGGTGATCAAATACCAATCCTACATCTGTACATCCCAAGTCCCTGTCTGGTAAACTTGGTTCCGTCATGGGAACCATTTGAGTCAGTCTGATTTGACCTTCTGAACTTGGAGCCCAGAATGTGTTTATCTACTAATTAGAGAGTGACACCTCCAGGATATTGATGCTAATCAGATACCCAGCCTATAAACAATCACAGTCTGAACAGGACTGTTGATGTTAACAAGGACTAGTGCATATATACTAGTGCATATATACTAGTGCATATATACTAGTGCATACATACTAGTGCATATATACTAGTGCATATATACTAGTGCCTATATACTAGTGGCTATATACTAGTGCATATATACTAGTGCATATATACTAGTGCATATATACTAGTGCATATATACTAGTGGATATATACTAGTGCATAGTGCATACATACTAGTGCATATATACTAGTGCCTATATACTAGTGGCTATATACTAGTGCATATATACTAGTGCATATATACTAGTGCATATATACTAGTGCCTATATACTAGTGGCTATATACTAGTGCATATATACTAGTGCATATACTAGTGCATAGTGCATATATACTAGTGCATATATACTAGTGCATATATACTAGTGCATATATACTAGTGCATATATACTAGTGGATATATACTAGTGCATAGTGCATACATACTAGTGCATATATACTAGTGCCTATATACTAGTGGCTATATACTAGTGCATATATACTAGTGCATATATACTAGTGCATATATACTAGTGCCTATATACTAGTGGCTATATACTAGTGCATATATACTAGTGCATATACTAGTGCATAGTGCATATATACTAGTGCATATATACTAGTGCATATACTAGTGCATAGTGCATATATACTAGTGCATATATACTAGTGGATATATACTAGTGCATAGTGCATACATACTAGTGCATATATACTAGTGCCTATATACTAGTGGCTATATACTAGTGCATATATACTAGTGCATATATACTAGTGCATATATACTAGTGCATATACTAGTGCATAGTGCATATATACTAGTGCATAGTGCATATATACTAGTGCATATATACTAGTGGATATATACTAGTGCATAGTGCATACATACTAGTGCATATATACTAGTGCCTATATACTAGTGGCTATATACTAGTGCATATATACTAGTGCATATATACTAGTGCATATATACTAGTGCATATACTAGTGCATAGTGCATATATACTAGTGCGTATGATTATTACAACTGCTGCTAACACTCATACTACTGCTAATACTTTTACTACGACTAGTACTAATACTTCTCATACTAATGCAATTCATATTAATACTTTAACTACCACTACCACCACTATTATATATACTAATAATACTACTACTACTACTACTACTCTTACTACTCTTACTATTATTACTACTACTACTACTACTACTACTACTACTACTACTACTACTACTACTACTACTACTACTACTATTACTACTAATACTACTAAAACTACAACTATTACTGTTTGTTAGTGTGCTTATGGATTCCTATGACTGAATCTGCAGTGCGTATAGTAAGTCCTCTGGCTCTCTAAACTTATTAACCATTTATAAGCTAGGTGTGCTCCCAGGATCTTAATAGCAGCACACCCTCCCCTCCTAGTGGATCTAAATGTCCCCAGCTATAGTGCTTTCGTTCAGCCGCACTGATTCCTGCCTTATTTTAAAACTAGTGGGCCCCAAGACTCAAAAGCTGTGCCGTTTAAATGGAGTAAACAGTCATGTGCGTTCTAAATGATATCCTATTCCCTGTGTAGCACACTACGTTTGACCTGGGACAATGGGGAGGCATTTGGGATGCAGGTCCAGTAATTTCACTGAATGATTATAGTGCTGGTGTGTCCCATTTGTTGAGAGAAACACAACACACATGACGCAAAAGCCATAAGTGTGTATAAGTGTGCGTGTGTGTGTGTGTCAGTACACATTCATAGGTTTCTTAGTAAATGTGTATATGTGTGCATGTGTTACTAAATTTGTGAGAACCAGATGTCCAATGTAAAAAATCCTGATTCAGATAAACTCCGCTGTGCCTGTAAATTCAGACTGTGTCATCTGTGAACTCTTGTGCCGCTCGCTGTTTCGACAGTAGTACTGAGATGTGTGTGTGTTGGGTTGGTGTGTGTGTCAGTGTTTCAGTGTGTAATCGTAGTAACGTTGGTATTGCTTCTTCGACGGGCTGCCATAGCGACAAGACGGTATGTTACGTATGTCATCTTCTGGGTTCAGGGGTCAAGCACAGAGTGGTACTACCCCACATCAGAGGGGTCATCTTCTGGGTGCAGGGGTCAAACACAGAGTGGTACTACCCCACAACAGAGGGGTCATCTTCTGGGTGCAGGGGTCAAACACAGAGTGGTACTACCCCACCTCAGAGGGGTCTCATTGTAGCTGAACCTTGACCCTAAAGGGTAATTGAGGTTTCAGGTCTGCATGTTGTTGATGTTTGCCACTGACACTGTTTCCCAAATGGCTGCCTGTTTCCCAAATGGCTGCCTGTTTCCCAAATGGCTGCCTGTTTCCCAAATCGCTGCCTGTTTCCCAAATGGCTGCCTGTTTCCCAAAAGGCTTCCTGTTTCCCAAATGGCTGCCTGTTTCCCAAATGGCTGCCTGTTTCTTATGTAGTACATTCCTTTTGAACAGAGCTCTATGAGCCTTGATCTAAACTAATGCATTGTATGGGGAATTATTAAGGTCGCTGTACCAGGCAGAGGGTGGAGGGGCCTGGATTGGACCCCCTGGGACCCCGGAAGCATTCTGGGTATTTCGTCATAATGAACATTCTGTGTATCAGAAGTGTCAGCTGGAGTTAGTGGAGCTGCAGGAGAGGAAGAGATGCTTCTAAATGAAACAATAGAACACTGCAATGGAATAGTGAAGGACACTGCAAAGGATAGAACCGTGTAGAACACGGCAGAGGTTGGAACAGTGTAGAACACGGCAGAGGTTGGAACAGTGTAGAACACGGCAGAGGTTGGAACAGTGTAGAACACGGCAGAGGTTGGAACAGTGTAGAACACGGCAGAGGTTGGAACAGTGTAGAACACGGCAGAGGTTGGAACAGTGTAGGACACGGCAGAGGTTGGAACAGTGTAGAACACGGCAGAGGTTGGAACAGTGTAGAACACGGCAGAGGTTGGAACAGTGTAGAACACGGCAGAGGTTGGAACAGTGTAGAACACAGCAGAGGTTGGAACGGTGTAGAACATGGCAGAGGTTGGAACAGTGTAGAACTCTGCATAGAATGGAACGGTGTAGTACGGCAGAGGTTGGAACAGTGTAGAACACGGCAGAGGTTGCAACAGTGTAGAACACGTCAGAGGTTGGAACAGTGTAGAACTCTGCATAGAATGGAACGGTGTAGAACACGACAGATGATGAAACGATGTAGAACACTGCAGAGAATGGAACAGGATAGAACACAGTTGCCTAGCAGAAATTCACATCCAAATACTTTGGGGCTTTGTGTTTTGCTCAAAAGCACACCAAACAAATATTCACCTTGTAGGTCTGTAGACAAACAAACTTGTTCCTGGTCCAAATATGCTTTTTCCTGTGATGTTTTCATTTATTGCACATCATTTTGTACTGACTGGAATGCTATGATTTCTTTATCAGTGTGGCTGTATTGAGTAAACACCAATGTCTGCTCGGAATATAATGTGAATAACTGCCTTTTAAATATGTTCATGACAATATAGTTGACACGTTGAACACTTATTTTTGCCCAATGTATATAAACATGTATCTATATACATCTATACACATATAAATACTTTCGCAGGTAAAGAGATTAACGTTTATTGTCTTCTAACGAGGGCACATGTCAAGGTCTGGTAAAATTAGATAGTTGGTGAACAATCCATACTTGTAACCAAACTGTTGGATGCAGGGGAAATGGCCAAAGACTTTTAATACTGAAACTCTAACTCATTTATAAGTTTCAGACAATGTAGTAAGTTTCATAAAGTTTCAATAAGAGTCACTGAAAACATCCCACAGAAAGTTCTGGTCTCATTGGTTCAGTTTGGGCTATAATGTTACTACCTACTGCCTATTCTTGCATTGTAATAGTCATATTCGAACCATATCTGAGCTCTTTAATATTGGAGAGTGGAAGTGAATCAAAAAGTCATGAGTCTTTTCACTGTAACCAGAGCAACATGTTCAGAACTCGAGCACTGTAACCAGAGCAACATGTTCAGAACTCGAGCGTTGTAACCAGAGCAACATGTTCAGAACTCGAGCGTTGTAACCAGAGCAACATGTTCAGAACTCGAGCGTTGTAACCAGAGCAACATGTTCAGAACTCGAGCGTTGTAACCAGAGCAACATGTTCAGAACTCGAGCGTTGTAACCAGAGCAACATGTTCAGAACTTGAGCACTGTAACCAGAGCAACATGTTCAGAACTCGAGCACTGTAACCTCGCCACTGTTGCAGTGCAGATTAACTTATCACCCACTTAACTGGACTGTCAGACTCAGATGGCAGTGCTTGGCAGGGCGAATTCAAATCCATGTAAATTCCCCCGCCGTGCCTGACTAGCTGGTAGGCCTGTCGTATAGCTGTCATCTACTGACACGCCGGAAATGCATTAATGTGGTGAGAAATACACGCTGGAGTGGAGTGATCTCGGGTTTTAATGACATTTGCAGTGCCAAACAACGCGAACAGATCCCACGACCGTGGCCTCGTCGTGTCTGTGGTGTGTGTGTGGAAAACAGGAGATGTGAGGGGGGAAGACGTGGAGGGGGAGACGTGAGGGGGGGAGACGTGGGGGGAGACGTGGGGAGAGACGTGGGGGAGACGTGGTGGGAGAGGATGGGTGGCAGCTGTAAGGGCTTATAGCATTGATGTGCGGGCAGGCAGACAGGCTGCGTTTTGCCAGGTTGCCCCTCCAACAATTAACAATTAGCTGTCAGTGCCCTGGCACAATTCCCTGGGGGGAAACAGGCAAACTACGCCTTAGAGAGGCAATGTTCCGATAGCCTGGTCTGTCAAGTTCATTTGATCTCACAACAAAGTGATTAAAAACACCATGGAGGAGAAAGGGTGGCTGCACTCTGTTGATCTGTCTCTCTCTCTCCCTCTCTCTCTCTCTATCTCTCCCTCTTATCTGTCAGTTTCTGTCTCGCTCTCTCTCCATCTCATCCTTAAGCTATCTCCCACTCTGTTGTCTGCTCTTCCTCTTTAGCCAGTCAGCCCTGTCTGTCTCCCTCTCTCTTCTTCTTCCTCCCTCTGTTTATTCCTCCGTCCCTTTCTCTTCCTCCCCCTTACTCTCTCTCCATTTCTCTCCCTGTTTCTGTCTCTCTGTGCCAGTCTGCCCTGTCTGCTAGCAGTCCAACTATGTGAGTTGAGGGGAATGTAGGAACTAGTCGATCCGTTGATGCGTTTCTGATTTCTGTGCGGCTGTATGCTACTGTGAACACAACAGTAGGGTTCAGGTCGTATGACTCTGCTTTTATAGAGCCTTCAATCAAATGCATTATTCTCTGTTTGATAAACAACAGTTGTTACTGTGGCGGTGAGCTACTGTGTGTGTTTGTGTCTGTGTTGCTAAACGCTAAGCAAAACCGAAAAGGTCTGTGTTTACACAGCTAGCACGTTGACTTGAAACGCTGCTGTTTTCCCAGGGGAGAACCGAGGAAACAAAGCCTACGTCCTACTCCTAAGAATCAGGTAATGGTGGATCTGAAATACAGGGAAAACACGTCTTTGCCTGGGCACAGATTGGCTTGACCCAAACCTCCGCTTTGAACACTGCCACAACTAACCCTTTAAAAATAACCGCGGAAGCTCTAGCTACACCGGACTAGTGATTCATCCGAACATCATCACAGTCTCAACCAAAGACGAGCTGGCAAGGAAGACGCGGAGCGGGGCTCTGTGGGAGGGCAGGTTTAGACGTGGCGCCGTGGGGTGACACCCTTCCCTGTGGCATCCATGTCAGAAGTGACACGGTCAAACCGGCGCCCACGTTGTGCTGTTAAAACGAATCTTTCCTTTATTAATCATTCATAAACAAGTTGAGCCCGAGAAGTCAGAAGACATAAGAGGAGGAGCGGGAGATAAGAGGAGGAGGGGGAGAGATAAGAGGAGGAGGGGGAGAGATATGAGGAGGAGGGGGAGAGATAAGAGGAGGAGGGGGAGAGATAAGAGGAGGAGGGGGAGAGATATGAGGAGGAGGGGGAGAGATAAGAGGAGGAGGGGGAGAGATAAGAGGAGGAGGGGGAGAGATAAGAGAAAGAGGGGGAGAGATAAGAGGAGGAGGGGGAGAGATAAGAGGAGGAGGGGGAGAGATAAGAGGAGGAGGGGGAGAGATAAGAGGAGGAGGGGGAGAGATAAGAGAAGGAGGGGGAGAGATAAGAGGAGGAGGGGGAGAGATAAGAAGAGGAGGGGGAGAGAGAAGAGAAGGAGGGGGAGAGATAAGAGAAGGAGGGGGAGAGATAAGAGGAGGAGGGGGAGAGATAAGAGGAGGAGGGGGAGAGATAAGAGGAGGAGGGGGAGAGAGAAGAGGAGGAGGGGGAGAGATAAGAGGAGGAGGGGGAGAGAGAAGAGGAGGAGGGGGAGAGAGAAGAGGAGGAGGGGGAGAGATAAGAGGAGGAGGGGAGAGATAAGAGGAGGAGGGGGAGTGAGAAGAGGAGGAGGGGGAGAGAGAAGAGGAGGAGGGGGAGAGATGAGAGGAGGAGGGGGAGAGATAAGAGGAGGAGGGGGAGATAAGAGGAGTAGGGGGAGAGATAAGAGGAGGAGGGGGAGAGAGAAGAGGAGGAGGGGGAGATAAGAGGAGAAGGGGAGAGATAAGAGGAGGAGGGGGAGAGAGAAGAGAAGGAGGGGGAGAGATAAGAGAAGGAGGGGGAGAGATAAGAGGAGGAGGGGGAGAGATAAGAGGAGGAGGGGGAGAGATAAGAGGAGGAGGGGGAGAGAGAAGAGGAGGAGGGGGAGAGATAAGAGGAGGAGGGGGAGAGATAAGAGGAGGAGGGGGAGTGAGAAGAGGAGGAGGGGGAGAGAGAAGAGGAGGAGGGGGAGAGATGAGAGGAGGAGGGGGAGAGATAAGAGGAGGAGGGGGAGATAAGAGGAGTAGGGGGAGAGATAAGAGGAGGAGGGGGAGAGAGAAGAGGAGGAGGGGGAGATAAGAGGAGGAGGGGGAGATAAGAGGAGGAGGGGGAGAGATAAGAGGAGGGGGAGAGATAAGAAGAGGAGGGGGAGAGAGAAGAGGAGGAGGGGGAGAGATAAGAAGAGGAGGGGGAGAGATAAGAGTAGGAGGGGGAGAGATAAGAGGAGGAGGGGGAGAGATAAGAGGAGGAGGGGGAGAGATAAGAGGAGGAGGCGGAGAGATAAGAGAAGGAGGGGGAGAGATAAGAGGAGGGGGAGAGATAAGAGGAGGAGGGGGAGAGATAAGAGAAAGAGGGGGAGAGATAAGAGGAGGAGGGGGAGAGATAAGGGGAGGAGGGGGAGAGATAAGAGGAGGAGGGGGAGAGATAAGAGGAGGAGGGGGAGAGATAAGAGAAGGAGGGGGAGAGATAAGAGGAGGAGGGGGAGAGAGAAGAGGAGGAGGGGGAGAGATAAGAAGAGGAGGGGAGAGATAAGAGGAGGAGGGGAGAGATAAGAGTAGGAGGGGGAGAGATAAGAGGAGGGGGAGAGATAAGAAGAGGAGGGGGAGAGATAAGAGGAGGAGGGGGAGAGATAAGAGGAGGAGGGGGAGAGATAAGAGGAGGAGGGGGAGAGATAAGAGGAGGAGGAGACATAAGAGGAGGAGGGGGAGAGATAAGAGGAGGAGGCGGAGAGATAAGAGGAGGGGGAGAGATAAGAGGAGGGGGAGAGATAAGAGGAGGAGGGGGAGTCGGGGGGCAGTGCCTAAGGCATGCATGTGAGGTACGGCATTGAAGTGAAAGTAAAACATTGAAATCCAGTGAAACGTAATTTAAACCCAATGCAACTCAATGAAACACAGTGAAACTATAAAATGCAGTGAAAGGCAATGATACGTAGTGAAATGCAGTAAACCGCAGTGAAACGCAGTTGAACAGTTCTGGTTAAGGGCTTTGTGTGTCCTTCCTTCCTTCCCACCAGGCCTCTGGTCTGTGCTGACTCCTGGTGGGAGAGATTGTTCGATTGAAACAGAGGTTGCTCACCTGTGCACAGTGTCTACAGTGAGAGAGATACAGCACTGCACTCTGTAACTGGGGGCGTGCAAACCAGGTTGACCTCTACACAGCAGATTGAGCAGCTGTAGCAGGACTAGAACCGAGAAATGCATGATGGGATACAGAGTGTCACAAAGAGTCATCAGAACCAGTTCTTAATTTCAGATTTTAAGAAGTTTGTTCCAGCCCTTAATGTCCATGAATCTGGTGTCTGTCAGGCATTATTTGTATATTTCCATCTCTGTGTGCACTTTGTAGTGTAGACCGTGTAATAAACAGTGTAATGAAAGCAGCTCGGAGCGAACACCTTGACCTCTGACATTACCTAGCCAGCTGGGACTGTTTGTGTCGACTCACAGGCACAAGCGTGGACTGCACAAGACTAATACAAAAAAATATTAACTATAACCGGGATAACATTGCATGCCTTGCTGGTCATCTTGTTATCTGCGTTGGATTTCGGTCAAACTGCGGCTGGACTCGTGTTATTTTGGTGTAGGCATTGAGTTGGGTTCCTCGGCACAGCACCCAATAAATCTCCTGCTATAATCACCCCACGAACAGTGAATTTCAAAGTTACCGGCGCCGTACGACGCTATTCATGCGCAGCTCACCGGCCGCTCTTCCGAAATAACAATGGGTTCCTAAATTGCATTATGCATGGCGGAGGAAACTTCATTTCCACCTCGCCTCCATCAACCTGTCAAAAGGCTGACAATTAAAAGCGATTCCTTTGAAACATTGATGAGACGGCGTGGAGACACTGTCGTGCTTCAGGGGGAACAAAAAGAAACACACAATCCCGACTCAGTCCTTCATGAAAGAGAGCCAGCGTTACCCTCAACCCGCTCATCATTAGACACTAAAGGTAAAGACTCCCCATGCAAATGATATTATAATACCGCGCATGTTTTTAAATACGTCAATGGGGCCATATATAATTTATCATTTCTTATGCCCTTAGAATTAATATTTTATGATTTTTGGAAACCGAGGTATAATTCTCCTAATTCACTGTCTGGGATGTAAATGAGTGACAGGTGTGCGGGTCTCGTCGGAGGACCCCGTCCCGATCGTTCCCCCAACACACAAAACACCTTTGAAGTTCCATTTCTGAGATCTCAACTTGATTACCAGGAGAGAACGGCCAGATATCACACAGACAGTGTTTCTGGAGTAGGTGTGAATCTTCCCAACATATTGAACAGCGGCATGTTAGAAAGAAAGAAAATATCCAAAGGTTCGAGTGTAAACGTCACCTATTTGGGATGTGCACTACACTGTTATTGGGGCCAATCGTCACCTATTTGGGATGTGCGCTACACTGTTATTGGGGCCAATCGTCACCTATTTGGGATGTGCGCTACACTGTTATTGGGGCCAATCGTCACCTATTTGGGATGTGCACTACACTGTTATTGGGGCCAATCGTCACCTATTTGGGATGTGCACTACACTGTTATTGGGGCCAATCGTCACCTATTTGGGATGTGCACTACACTGTTATTGGGGCCAATCGTCACCTATTTGGGATGTGCACTACACTGTTATTGGGGCCAATCGTCACCTATTTGGGATGTGCACTACACTGTTATTGGGGCCAATCGTCACCTATTTGGGATGTGCGCTACACTGTTATTGGCGCCAATCGTCACCTATTTGGGATGTGCGCTACACTGTTATTGGCGCCAATCGTCACCTATTTGGGATGTAAATGGTAAATGGTAAATGCTGCGCTTTTATATAGCGCTTTTATCCAAAGCGCTTTACAGATCCTGCGTCTCATTCACCCATTCATTCACTCATTCATACACTGACGACCGCGTCTACCATGCAAGGCGACTGCAGGCTCGCCAGGAGCAGCTGGGGTTAGGTGTCTTGCTCATGGACACCTCGACAATTTCCCAGGAGGAACCGGGGATCGAACCACCAACCTTCCGATTGATAGACAACCGACTCAACCCACTGAGCCACTGCCGCCGGGATGTGCGCTACACTGTTATTGGGGCCATTCGTCACCTATTTGGGATGTGCACTACACTGTTATTGGGGTCAATCGTTACCTATTTGGGATGTGCGCTACACTGTTATTGGGACCATTCGTCACCTATTTGGGATGTGCACTACACTGTTATTGGGCCCAATGGTAACCTATTTGGGATGTGCACTACACTGTTATTGGGGCCAATCGTCACCTATTTGGGATGTGCGCTACACTGTTATTGGGGCCAATCGTCACCTATTTGGGATGTGCGCTACACTGTTATTGGGGCCAATGGTTACCTATTTGGGATGTGCACTACACTGTTATTGGGGCCAATCGTCACCTATTTGGGATGTGCACTACACTGTTATTGGGGCCAATCGTCACCTATTTGGGATGTGCACTACACTGTTATTGGGGCCAATCGTCACCTATTTGGGATGTGCACTACACTGTTATTGGGGCCAATCGTCACCTATTTGGGATGTGCACTACACTGTTATTGGGGCCAATCGTCACCTATTTGGGATGTGCGCTACACTGTTATTGGCGCCAATCGTCACCTATTTGGGATGTGCGCTACACTGTTATTGGCGCCAATCGTCACCTATTTGGGATGTAAATGGTAAATGGTAAAAGCTGCGCTTTTATATAGCGCTTTTATCCAAAGCGCTTTACAGATCCTGCGTCTCATTCACCCATTCATTCACTCATTCATACACTGACGACCGCGTCTACCATGCAAGGCGACTGCAGGCTCGCCAGGAGCAGCTGGGGTTAGGTGTCTTGCTCATGGACACCTCGACAATTTCCCAGGAGGAACCGGGGATCGAACCACCAACCTTCCGATTGATAGACAACCGACTCAACCCACTGAGCCACTGCCGCCGGGATGTGCGCTACACTGTTATTGGGGCCATTCGTCACCTATTTGGGATGTGCACTACACTGTTATTGGGGTCAATCGTTACCTATTTGGGATGTGCGCTACACTGTTATTGGGACCATTCGTCACCTATTTGGGATGTGCACTACACTGTTATTGGGCCCAATGGTAACCTATTTGGGATGTGCACTACACTGTTATTGGGCCCAATGGTTACCTATTTGGGATGTGCACTACACTGTTATTGGGACCATTCGTCACCTATTTGGGATGTGCACTACACTGTTATTGGGGTCAATCGTTACCTATTTGGGATGTGCGCTACACTGTTATTGGGACCATTCGTCACCTATTTGGGATGTGCACTACACTGTTATTGGGCCCAATCGTTACCTATTTGGGATGTGCACTACACTGTTATTGGGGCCAATCGTCACCTATTTGGGATGTGCACTACACTGTTATTGGGCCCAATGGTAACCTATTTGGGATGTGCACTACACTGTTATTGGGCCCAATGGTTACCTATTTGGGATGTGCACTACACTGTTATTGGGACCATTCGTCACCTATTTGGGATGTGCACTACACTGTTATTGGGCCCAATGGTAACCTATTTGGGATGTGCACTACACTGTTATTGGGCCCAATGGTTACCTATTTGGGATGTGCACTACACTGTTATTGGGCCCAATGGTTACCTATTTGGGATGTGCACTACACTGTTATTGGCGCCAATCGTCACCTATTTGGGATGTGCACTACACTGTTATTGGGCCCAATCGTTACCTATTTGGGATGTGCACTACACTGTTATTGGGGCCAATCGTCACCTATTTGGGATGTGCACTACACTGTTATTGGGCCCAATGGTAACCTATTTGGGATGTGCACTACACTGTTATTGGGCCCAATGGTTACCTATTTGGGATGTGCACTACACTGTTATTGGGACCATTCGTCACCTATTTGGGATGTGCACTACACTGTTATTGGGCCCAATGGTAACCTACACTTAATCGTTATAATCGCTACTATGGTGACACAAAAAAATGTAAACAGTGATGTAAGTTTGGTATAACAACTGCCTGACACAAAAGCACTATAACTAGCCTTAGTGATCTAGTGGCCCGCTGCAGTGTTTCATAATGGTTGGCTGGAGATTCTGAGTGAGTGTCTATTCATTTCTGCCATGCGTGTATTTATGGGTGTGTGTGTGTGGCCTCTCCTGTCCTCAGTTCAGCCTCCGTCCGTCCGTCCGTTCGACCGACCGACCATGGATAGATGGAGCGGTGGCAGGTCAGAGGACGTGATGATGGTGATGGACAGACGAAGAGCAGGCCTTGGACTGGCCGGGTAAATGGGAACTGATTGAGGAAGTGCCTGACTGACTGCCTGACTGATTGGCTTCAGCCCAGCCCCTCGATCCAGACCCGGCCCACTCCCTGTTTATTCCTCTATTCCAGGCTTCCCTTTCTTTTTCACTTATTTATTTATTTGCTGCCGAGGTTTTTTGTCAAGGCTTTGCCACTCAAACCGACTGGACCTTGAGGAGGCTGGAGGAAAACCTCACACGGGTCACCAACTCTCTCCAGACTTACAGAGACAGATAGCCAGGGAAAAATAGCTAGATAGAAAGCCCCATATTTGGCGGATTCAATTTAAATTGAATCAAATAACGATCTTGCATATAGAGAGAATAGCAGTTTAATGTTTACTCGACACCACTGGACAGTAGATAAATAACAAGTTAATGTGCAGGTCATGACCTCTCGCTAATGTTGATCCACAGATTGCAAGCCTTAATTTTGGTGCCTTCGAGGGTCAATAAAAATTGACGGGACCGTTTTTTGACAAGTTCTGTAATTGATTCATATTAACGTGCCATGTGTCCGTGACTGATGACTTCACAGTTCAATAGCAGTGCAGTTAACTGTTGGTTCATTTTCCACACGGTCAGCCCAGATTGTTTACAACTGTTAGTTTGCCTGACATGTGGCCTTGCCTGTTGTAACTGACCCCTCCTGGCTTCTTTCCAGGTCTTCTGTTGTCTTCTCTAAAATTCGAATTCTTCTCTTTTCCTTCCTTCTCTCTCTTTCATTTATATTCTGTAATTTTTCTTTCTCTCATTTTCTATCTATCTCTCTCTTTCTCTCCCTCTCTCTCTCCCCCTCTTCCTCTCTGTTGCAAAGAAATATACTGTACATCAGAGAAGCTAACAAGGGGTGTCAGAGACCCAGGGGCAAGACACTGTTCTGGTGCCTGATAATTTGGTTTGTGAGCAGGGCAGACATAAGGCTGGTTAAGGGCTGTTGTTTAGGGCTGTTGTTTAGGACTGTTGTTTAGGGCTGTTGATTAGGACTGTTGTTTAGGGTTGTTGTTTAGGGCTGTTGTTTAGGACTGTTGTTTAGGGCTGTTGTTTAGGGCTGTTGTTTAGGGCTGTTGTTTAGGGCTGTTGTTTAGGACTGTTGATTAGGGCTGTTGTTTAGGGCTGTTGTTTAGGGTTGTTGTTTAGGGCTGTTGTTTAGGACTGTTGATTAGGGCTGTTGTTTAGGGCTGTTGTTTAGGGCTGTTGTTTAGGGCTGTTGTTTAGGACTGTTGATTAGGGCTGTTGTTTAAGGCTGTTGTTTAGGGCTGTTGATTAGGACTGTTGTTTAGGGCTGTTGTTTAGGGCTGTTGTTTAGGACTGTTGATTAGGGCTGTTGTTTAAGGCTGTTGTTTAGGGCTGTTGTTTAGGACTGTTGATTAGGGCTGTTGTTTAAGGCTGTTGTTTAGGGCTGTTGATTAGGACTGTTGTTTAGGGCTGTTGTTTAGGACTGTTGTTTAGGGCTGTTGTTTAAGGCTGTTGTTTAGGGCTGTTGATTAGGACTGTTGTTTAGGGCTGTTGTTTAGGACTGTTGATTAGGGCTGTTGATTATGGCTGTTGTTTAGGGTTGGAGCCAGGAGTCAGCATGTGGCCCCTGGCGCCTGACGCGTTCACACTCCTCTGCTCTGTTGGTCCTGCCGGGTTCCTTCATGGGTTCCTTCCTGGGTACCTGCCCTGGCAAACTCTCCGCTCTCCCCGCCTCGCTGTGGTGCCCGTCTCTGATGCCTCAGCACTGCCTAGCTAAACAGATGGGACGGCAGGAGTAATGAATAATTAGCCCCTGCACCAGTGAGTTCAAGCTAATACTCTAAACCAGGTATGACATCACATCTCCTCCTGGGAATCTACAAATGTCATGACGGGAGATAAGAGTTCTTCAGACGGCTCCTGTCAGGAGCAAACAAGAGAAAGGTTTTAACTCTTCCAGGAGTCACTGGTGTGACTGCCAGCTTTCTCCCCAAGGTTGCGTTCCGTTAACTACAGAATGCCCACGTCCTCTTCACCCTCTCCTTATGGTGGCACGGAAATGCCCGCAGCCAGACGCCGCCGACATCCCAGAAGACTTTACATGGTATTCTCTTTCAGGCAATTTCTGATTTAACCTCTCTACCCATCTGAAAATGATAATAAAATCCATCCCTCCGTCAACAGCGCACGGCCCAGCCCCCATACATCTATTTCAGAATGCATTACTGTGGGAATACCACATGTCCCTCCACAGCAGATCTGCTGTTGTGTGGAGATGGTAGACTGCATCTTTTAGCTGCCGGACGCCTGAGCTGAGCGGTCCTTCAGATTCCAATAGAGGCTGTCACAGAGGACCTGCGCTTCTGAGACAAAACGACTCATAAAGGGGAAAGTAAAGCCATTTGTGTCTATTAGGGGGGGGAAAGTTGCGGCAACTCGGTGTTCCTGCTGCTTTTTCGGGAACATTGGTTGTCACAGAGGCGGAGTCCCAGGAGTTTTCCGGTTCTCCACCCAAACCACGCTTGTTAGTGTTTCTATTTCTCCTCCTCGCGCCTCCCGTTTTCTCCACGCTCTATTCCACGCCGAACTAGTCCGATGATGGGTTCATTTTAAATACTTTTACACTTCTTCCGCTTGGTACTAAATTAACCTGGGATTTGACTGTATTGCTTCCAAATAGGACAAAACATATATTCATCATGAACACTTTATGGAAAACTCTGTTCGTTTGATCCCGTTCCCATGTAATTTGGGGGATTTTCCTATTTTTTGATTGACCATACTTTTGAAGGACCACACTGTGTCGTTTGAGACACACCCACCCATATGATAATCGCTCCATATTTGGTGATATGAGTTGACATATTCTGTGCGTATATTATCAGAATAATGCGTGAGAGGAACATCTATTGTTTTGGATCATTAGTCTGGTCGCCGTTATATGTGAAGCACGTGAGCTGCAAGTCGCTGACAATATTTATTGTGCTGACAGACAGAATCTACAGAACATTTTCTTGCATTTTGGTACCTGTATTTCACATTTCAGCTGGCAGCATATACTCTGTTCAGGGCGTGTTCTGTCCCATTAGCAGTGCTATAGTTAATGTTGGGAAGAAGGATAAAGAACCACGAGGTGAGTAACAGACAGCTATACTCAGTAGAGGCTGGGTCGCTACCTGGAGCTCTTTGACTCAAACCACCTATTCCCTCTTTAAGGGGATACGTTGGGATTGTGAAGTTGCTGTTTCGTTTACTACCGCAGTCAGAATATTTTTGTGTGTCTGCGAACAAACGCAAGTGCCAATGTAGCATAAGCGACATGGCTAGCTGGTGTAAATAAGTAAATGAAGTCTATAAAGGAAGTCTATGAGAACAGCTAGCATTTCTACCTATAGACTCCCATTGATGGTGCCCACATTAAACCAGTGCAGCATCCCAACACGACCTCTTCTTCACCATCCAGGAGAGATCGCTTCACCGCACAAAACGGGATGAACTGCAAAACCCCTCGTATCCCTTTAACTTGACATAGGTGAGGCGGACGGAGATAGGTCCTCGAACACGTTTCTGAAACCTTCGCCCCGAGTCACATTTTTCTCCGGTGTGTTCCGGGGCATTCCGCTATTACCTTTGGTCCGCTCTGCCTCCTGCCTCCGCTGCTGCGCGCCTGGAAGTGCCCCGAGACCATGGATGGATGAGCTGTCATCAGGAGATGCGGTTATTCTCCCCTTCGCTCCGGATCTCACAATGAGCCGTAATGGACCGGACGGTTAGCCTGAGAATTCACAGAGTTTTCCGGAAGAGAGAGGCGCCAGGCATACCATACAAAATACTTTTTCTCCACACAGCGGTCTGCTGTTGCTGAAATCAAATCAGACTCTGGTTAGAAAACAGTATACATTGTAACTGCCAATGAGATGAGCTATCTAGACTGGGCTGAGGTGAAACAAACGTCAGGTGTAACAAGTTGCGTATCTCAAAGTCCTTCACGATCGGTCAGCCAGTTGTCCACAGTACACCGGGACAAATTGTCTGGAAAATAAAATTAAATCACTCGTAACAAGCGGCAAACGGGGACATATTTTGCGACCGTCAAGGTGTTTCATGTTCGACCGCGCACTGTTTCCGGTCGACACCCTGGTCCTCGTTCCCCAAACAATCAGGGCGTGTTCTGTCCCATTAGCAGTGCTATAGTTAATAGGCTGGTGTCCATTATCGCATTATCATTAGCCTCTCAGGTTCATGCTACAGCTTTAGTCTGGTCCTGGGTCGGCTTTGTCTCCCAGGGCCATTGAAGTGATCGGAGGGGGGCTTCACACACACACACACACACACACACACACGGGCGAACACGCTCTGCTGCAGCCACCGGCCTGGTGGACGAGGAACACCTGCTCCAGGGTCTTGAGACGGACCTCCCCCATCCCTCACATCTCATGCAACACTTGTTCTGTCAGAATGTTGATCTGGCCACCGTCCCCAGCAGCTCCCAGCCAGCTAGACATGGTCTGACTTTGGATTAAACTCTCCCACTCGTGTCCCATAACCTCCCCTCCTCCAACCCATCCCCCATACCCGCTCTAACACCACCGCGCTATCCATTTCCCTGCCCCGGCCTCTTTTTTTAAGACCACCCGGCCCCCCGCCCAGGCCTTGCGTGTAGCCCAGCCTCGGTGCCACTCTATCGGGGACAATAGGCTGGTGGTCGGGGCGGAGGAGAGCGGAGGCTTCAGCCGAGCGTAGCGGAGAGAGGGGTCACGCCTGCACCCCTCAGAGGGCCCTGTCCTGTCCGGTGTCACTCTCACCGTGCTATCCTCCATCGCTCTCAGCCGCGTGTTTCCGCCCGTCAGCAGCACCTTACATTATGAATGAGATGGCATTTCATTTACACCGCTCCGACCGAGCCTCCCTGTCGTGACGGGCCCCGGGGTTCGGGTAGTAAGGCGTCGTGACAGGCGTCGGACACCAACAACGCTGAAGAAAAGTATATCTCAGACACTGAACGTTGTAAACGAACTGGTCATAAAACACGACTAGAAATGTCCTCTTGGCGTAACAGCGTGCTATTTGTTATGGTTATATGCTCTCAGCGCACATATAGGATGGGTTTTAGACGTATCGTATCGAACCGTTGTTTGCGAGAGAGCCCCGAAGAAAATTACCAAGGGAGGAGGAGGACTGGTTGAAGATGAAAGGTTAAGCGTGGAACTGTCTCGTTTACCGGACGATCAAACGTAGAACAAAAGAAACGGCTTCAACGAACATGAGGAAACGCACAGTGGTGACACATGAAAATGTTAAATTAAGTAGCTGTTCGTTCATTCAAAGGTCAGATTGCGATTAGAAGTAGAATACTGTACTCCATCTAAATAGATATTCTATGCTACGTCACACGCACTGATAGAGAAAACCATCACAGGTTGAAATATTTCATTTAGTTTTTCATTTTCACCAATGTCCTTCAAGTTACTCTTTCAATATGTCGTCTTTATTTACAAAAATGATTGCCTCTTTTAATTAAATGTGTACACTGAGACAGCCCTGTAATTATTTCTTACTATATTTCTCAAATATTTTTGTCTTTAGTTACTGCTGCACCTTACGAAAACACAATAAGAAGTTTAAATGAAGTGAACTAATTACATAAATTGAAATTAAGGCCTTAAAGGATTTTCCGCATGACATTCGTAGAATTTAATGGCTCAATACTGTCGATAAAATAACTTACAGAAGCTTACGTATACTTCTACTAATCCAATATAGCTAACAAAAACGATCAAAGCAATTAACAATTAACAAACAATGTCTGTTTAACTAATATGTTTTCCCTTTTTCTTATGGTAAAATTCAAAACATGTTTCTCACAGCCTGAACATCATGTTCAGGATATTCTTCTTAAGCGTATCTTGCCTGTACTCCTAACAACCAGCCAAGACCAGATCTGAGCTTTAAGTGGCAAACGTCCTAATTACATTTCTATCGCCAGAAGTCGCATTTCTCGAGAGTTCTTCTCCGTATTCAGTGGAACACCAATTAGCGTTGGAAGCATCGCGAGCATATCCCATAATGATCCCACTCAGCCCCTGTGGAAAGCGAATACCACGACAACGTACATAACACACACTCTCTTACACAAACACACAGAAAACGGATGCAGCAATAAGGATATTATTTCCCTTCTCCTCTTTGCCACAGCCAGCTGGCTCTCGAATGTCATAAAACCAAAAGAATGGAGGGAGATAACAGAAGCAGGCTGGGGAACGGAAAGACCAGCGGCCCATCCACAGTATCTGGGCTCACCATAAATCGTCCAGTCGCGGGGAGACTAAATGCAAACCCATTGATTGGACGTGACGATGAGGGGCGTCTGTGATGGGCGGAGCCAAACAGTTTGGCCACATCATGCTCAAGGATTCAGATTGAACGTTCGAACGTGAACAAGCTTGAATGGGAAGGATTAGCGCTGACCGGAGTGTTTTATCCCTCGGTTCTGACTCTAGTGGGCGTATCCACGTGTGCTGTGCCCTGGCCAACCAGTGCTTTCTGCCAACAGAGTGGCGTGACGGCGCTATTTGAAACAGAAAGATCTGGAGCCATTTTGTTCTTATCATTTCCACAATACAGCTTCTGTCGGCCATGTTCTTCAAAGCCATTTAAGGCCTTTTCAAGTGATGCACTTTTTATTTCCGGCAGTTTGTCAATTTGGTCCCTTTGTTAAAATAACCTCTTCAACTGTTTGTTTAAGATGTAACTTTTTTTAGTTTGCTTTCAAATACCCAACAACTGTGCTTGTAAAAATTTATGTCAGCTAACCCCAGACATCTTCAATTGCACAAGAAGATGTTTATGAAGAACCAGCCAGACTCACTTCCGTCTGCACCACTCTGGATGCATAACGCCACCTTAATGTGGGGAGAACAAGATGTTTATGAAGAACCAGCCGGACTCACTTCCGTCTGCACCACACTGGATGCATAACGCCACCTTAATGTGGGGAGAACATTCACAGATATCGGGTTGCAGAGGGGTCACTGAGAGCTGCTTTATCTTCTCAGTGTCCTTCAAATGTGTCTAGAATACAGTGGATACGGCAGTTAGCAGTCAGCCAGACGCCTCACCAGCCAAACAAGCCGCCATTCGGTTGGTAAGCAGGCATGCAAACCAGGCCAGCCAGATACCAACCCGCCTGCGGAGAACCCAATCCGCCAGCCAGTCAGTAAGCCAATCAGCCAGCCAGGAAGCTAGCCGGCCAGGCCGACATTTAACTAGCCAAAATAGCAGCCAGTCAGTCAGTCAGTCAACCAGACAGCCCAACATGTTAAAGGTAGGCTGGGGTACCCCTGCTCTCATATCATTTAAAACACAGCCTTAGACACACACACACACACGCATGCACGAACTGCACACACACACACTCAGACACACTCAGACACATACACACACACATGCACACGCCACAGGGCCGTTAGCCTGCATCTGACACTGAGTAGAACAGAAGAACCATCTCCACTTCATCATTTCCTCTGATATGAGATCTTGAAGGGGGCCAACAGAGCCAATGTGTCTCGCTCCCAATTGGCAACCTAGTCACTTTATGGCACACTTCTTTCAACCAGGGCCCTACGGGGGCCGCTGTTGGGAAAAGGGCATAAGTTGTGACAGAACCAAAGACTTGTCTGGTAATGTGTTGTAGAAGGCGCTGAGATCTCCGTAGTGCCACCAGATCTAACAGCACAGAAGCAACACTCCCAGGATAACAAGGCATTGGAATTACATGAAGAGGTCTTTCTGATGTCCAGGGTGGCTCTGGACACCAATACACAACCCCATGCCACAGCATGGAGGAGTGGAGGAGTGTAGGAGTGGAGGAGTGGGGGAGTGGAGGAGTGGGGGAGTGGAGGAGTCGGGGAGTGGATGAGTAGAGGAGTAGGGGAGTGGGGGAGTGGAGGAGTGTAGGAGTGGAGGAGTGGGGGAGTGGAGGAGTGGGGGAGTGGAAGAGTGGGGGAGTGGAGGAGTGGGGAGTGGATGAGTAGAGGAGTAGGGGAGTGGGGGAGTGGAGGAGTGTAGGAGTGGGGGAGTGGAGGAGTAGGGGGAGTGGGGGAGTGGAAGAGTGGGGGAGTGGAAGAGTGGGGGAGTGGATGAGTGGGGGAGTGGAGGAGTGGAGGAGTGGAGGAGTGGGGGAGTGGAGGAGTGGGGGAGTGGAAGAGTGGGGGAGTGGAGGAGTGGGGGAGTGGAAGAGTGGGGAGTGGAGGATCGGGGGAGTGGAAGAGTGGGGGAGTGGAGGAGTGGGGGAGTGGATGAGTAGAGGAGTAGGGGAGTGGGGGAGTGGAGGAGTGTAGGAGTGGTGGAGTGGGGGAGTGGAGGAGTAGGGGGAGTGGGGAGTGGAGGAGTGGGGGAGTGGAGGAGTGGAGGAGTGGGGGAGTGGAGGAGTGGGGGAGTGGAGGAGTGGAGGAGAGGAGGAGTGGGGGAGTGGAGGAGTGTGGGAGTGGAGGAGAGGAGGAGTGGGGGATTGGAGGAGTGGGGGAGTGGAGGAGTGGGGCAGTGGGGGAGTGGAGGAGTGGGGAATAGTAGTGCCTCTTCTCAGCACTAGGAGAAGGATACCTCTGAGGGAGAGAGGTCGATGGTCGTAAATGCTCTGTCTCTCATCCCCAGCCACCATGACAGAGCCTCCACCAGCGCCTCCACCACCAACTCCACCCGCGCCTCCACCACCATCTCCATTAGCGCCTCCACCTCCACCAGGGCCTCCACCACCACCTCCACCAGCGCCTCCATCACCACCTCCACCAGCGCCTCCACCACCACCTCCACCAGTGCCTCCACCTCCACCAGCACCACCACCAGCGCCTCCACCTCCACCAGCACCACCAACAGCGCCTCCAACTCCACCTATGCCTCCTCGAGACCGCCTCCACCAGCACTGCCTCAACTAGCACCTCCTCAGCCACCACCACCTCCACAACCCTCTACGCGCAGACAAAGTCGTCCATTTCTAACAGCGAGATTAAAAACATAAAAACCAGAAACTTGTCACAGACACGAGAAAGTGTGCACAAGTGTGTCTCACCTGAGGAACGGGTGGAGAGGAGTCATCCCTTAGCCCCGAAACTAACCCGGGATTCTGACGAAGGTGAACACATTTGGCTGCTGAAAGAGTTCCTGTGAGTATCTCCTGACGCTCCCCTTGTGCAGCCGGCCCAATTCAGAGGCTGATTCTTTTAGGATGCAGTACATGTATAGTAGGCTAATATGGTTCTACTAGTGCACTACATAGGAAACGAGGAATCATTGGGGACAACACAAACTGCTCTAGAAACAAGTTGAGGAAAATGAGCGTTAAAAACACGTTGTCCTGACCGGGCTTGTTCCCAGGGATTACGTCTGCCTGACCCGGCTTGTTTCCAGGGGATCACGTCTGCCTGACCCGGTTGTTCCCAGGGATCATGCCTGCCTGACCCGGTTGTTCCCAGGGATCATGCCTGCCTGACCCGGTTGTTCCCAGGGATCACGTCTGCCTGACCCGGCTTGTTCCCAGGGATTAAGTCTGGCTGACACGGCTTGTTCCCAGGGATCACGTCTGCCTGACCCAGTTGTTCCCAGGGATCACGTCTGCCTGACCCGGCTTGTTCCTGAAGATCACATCTGCCTGACCCGGCTTGTTCCCAGGGATCACGTCTGCCTGACCCGGCTTGTTCCCAGGGATCACGTCTGCCTGACCCGGCTTGTTCCCAGGGATCACGTCTGCCTGACCCAGTTGTTCCCAGGGATCACATCTGCCTGACCCGGTTGTTCCCAGGGATCACGTTTGCCTGACCCGGTTGTTCCCAGGGATTAAGTCTGCCTGACCCGGTTGTTCCCAGGGATCACATCTGCCTGACCCGGTTGTTCCCAGGGATTACGTCGGCCTGACCCGGCTTGTTACGTTTGCCTTCAATAAATCCTGATTGCATTTGAGGATCGAAGCTGCCTCCTCCGATTGGCTATTAGCTTGAGGGACGTTCACTTTTCCCAAGTGCCTCGGTCCTGACCACGGCGCAATCCTCAACATTACATCTAATTTGATACGTGTTTAGGAAAGGACTTGTTCCCAGAAGTTGTTCCCATTACATGGCTTTCTGGAGACGTTTTTTTCCTCATTTAATCCAGGCTAGACACAGGGGCGGCTGGGGTTGCAGGCTTACAAGCAGGGGTGTGCATTTACACACATCAGGAAGTGATCAGTGGCGTGAAGTTGAATGGACCTGACAGGTCTCTGTACAGTAGAACCACCGTTCAGAACCGATCCATCTCAACACAATTCGTCCTGTTCACAGAACAACCTACATCATAATCCACCCTCAGACCCAGTCCAATAAATTATTGTTATTAGTGTTTTTTTTTAACAATTTTGATCCCGTGTTTTAAATCATAGTTTTTTGCTAGTTAAAAAACAGATACATTCAACACGATGTATATGGTTGGCTCTCTGGACATCCAGACATCTGACTGAAAATCTTTTTTTTGAGCTAGCAGTTTCTTTTTTCATCGTTTTTTCATGAATCACATGAAATGTGGACATACATTCTCAAGCTGTACAGTGTATCAGGGAGAATTGGTGAAATTGACGTGCTGAGTAGTAGAGTTGGTAGAAAAAGAGAACGAAAAATACGATATTTCTCTGCCTGGGGGTGGCTCTGGGGAGTGACTTTCTTTAAATCTAAAGAAACAGCATGGATATCAACATTTGTGGCGTGGTCCACCTCCTGCCTACACTCAATACACTATAGTAAATCGCTCCCCCAAACACTTCCTTTATATCTCCTTATTACTCTCTATTTCTGTTGGTTTCTGGCTCGCTCTCAAACACTTCCTTGTTTTACGTCCTTTCTCCCCCACCGCCCTGCACACCTACTGGTCAGGGAATTAGCCCACTTACAGAAAGGTCACTGGTTCGAATTCCAGGCACTTAACCCAAGTTGCTCCTATGAGTCTTTCTGGACAAGACTGTACACATATAATATCTGAAGAATGTCTGTTTATCTATAGCTACCGAATGTTATTATGCATTATTTTCAAATGTAAATGAATGAATACTTTGGACATGTACATTGGGAATACTTTAATACTTTTAAGTAAATGTGTACTGTAGGTCGATGTCAGCTTCGTGAACAGTTTTATTTGAAAACCAAATCCATTGTGGGTGTGTCAAAACATTTGGTGGGGTCAGAGGCAACACCTCAGTAGGACACTTGATATCTACATGAATAAACATGAGAGAGGTGGGGGTTAACCCGATTCATCCTGCCTAGTCCCGACACCCCTGACACCCCTCTCCCCCTCTCCCCGCAACCCCGCCGATCCCCCTGACCCCTCTACCAGACTCCTTCCCCTCTCCCCCTCCCCCGACCCCTCTCCCCCAAACCCCGATCCCCACGACCCACCTCCGACCCCTCCCCCGACCCCTCTCCCCCGACCCCCCGATCCCCACGACCCCCTCCGACCCCTCCCCTCCGACCCCTCTCCCCCGACCCGTCCCACTGCCTCCCTGTCATCACCCACATGTCAAACTCTCTCTGGGCTTCCCCTGGAAAAGCAACGGCACCGCTCGTCGTGACTTCTGAGTTGTGTCCAGGGTTTATGTTTGTGCTGTGGGTCTGGGCCGACCTTAGCATTGACCTCTGGAAATGACGGCTGATCTGAAGGTCACTGGACCTCCTGATCTCCAGGAACATGGGGAGAAGCTAAAATGGTGTCTGGGGAATAAGGAGGTGGGAAAAGGAGAACGGTAAATGTGCTTTGTGTGGTATGTGTTTGTGGAGGTTTATCTGACTTTGACGTTACAATGAATCCTAGGAGAAACGGTGAATGTAAATCTTTTTGATGTTTCTTGGGGAGACACATTTTTTATTTTAAAGTATATTTCCGTAAGGTACAGAGTTTAAACCTAAGTAAATAAGAGACAGAAAACACAAATTGGATCACCTCATGGGTGGCAAATGTTCCTCTTTATATGGAAAGCTTTTCACTGTCTTTTGTTTTCATGGCCACATATGAAAGACATTATTGTGTCATCATGACAGTGGGTTCCTTAACAGGAAAGCTGGAAAACACACACAATATTTTGTCGACTGATGAAGGAATTCTTTGAGGTTTTGATCTGTGGTTATTTTTGTGGCATTCTGAAAGCACAAAACTGTAGTCACGCAGACACGCACACACACACACACGCACGCACACACACACACACACACACACACACACACAGGCGCACACACACACGCGCACACTCACACGCGCACACTCACACGCACACGCACACGCACACGCACACGCACACGCACACACACACACACACACACGCACGCACGCACGCATGCACACACACACACACACGCACACGCACACGCACACGCACACGCACACTCACACTCACACGCACACGCACACGCACACGCACACACACACACACACATCTAGCTAGGTCATGCTCTCCTGTGAGCCTCTCCCTGTTGAGGCTAACTGAGCCAGGAAGGAGGAGCTGTAGGGCTGTGAGGAGCACCTGGTCATCCTAATACCTCAGGTGACCATATGGGCTGGAGACACAGGCGTCTGGGACGAGAGACGCAGAACCACCTGAGAAATGAGAGCACATACACACACACATGTCACACACACACACTAACGCGGACCCACCTGGGCAATCCCATAGATATCATGTGAACGGAGGGCAGTGGCTGGCGACACATAGACAAAGAAGGACGGCACCTGGGCGTTGTGTAACCCCAGACCCCAGGTGACCATGCGGACAGACGGGGAGGGATAGAGGGAGGCGCTGGGTCCTGGGTCGTCAGCACACCTGGGTCTACGACGAGGTAGCTTCAGACAGATGGGATCTGAAAGCAGAGAGAGAGAGGGAGTGTGTGTGTGTGTGTGTGTGAGAGAGAAAGAGAGTCTGAGAGAGATGGAGTGTGTGTGAGAGAGACAGAGAGTCTGAGAGAGAGAGGGAGTGTGTGTGTGTGTGTGTGTGAGAGAGAGACAGAGAGTCTGAGAGAGAAGGAGTGTGTGTGAGAGAGAGACAGAGAGTCTGAGAGAGAGAGAGTGTGTGTGTGTGTGAGAGAGACAGAGTCTGAGAGAGAGGGACTGTGTGTGTGTGTGTGTGAGAGAGAAAGAGAGTCTGAGAGAGATGGAGTGTGTGTGAGAGAGAGAGAGAGTCTGAGAGAGAGGGAGTGTGTGTGTGTGTGTGTGTGTGTGTGTGTGTGTGTGTGTGTGTGTGTGTGTGTGAGAGAGAAAGAGAGTCTGAGACACAGAGTGTGTGTGTGTGAGAGAGACAGAGAGTCTGAGAGAGAGAGGGAGTGTGTGTGAGAGAGAGAGTCTGAGAGAGAGGGAGTGTGTGTGTGTGTGTGAGAGAGAGAGAGAGTATGAGAGAGAGAAACAGAGAGTGTGTGTGAAAGAGATGAAGAGACATAATGTGGATTTAATAAACCTCAGCTTTTACAAGCTTTAACTGATGTTAAACGGACGGATGAATGAATTCCATTTAAAGGGCATTTTTGATAATGACTATCCATGCATAATGCTGTTTTCATAGGAGAATTTAAATAGTGTGTTTGTTACTGCAGGCAAAGGTCACCCAAATCATGTGTATATACTGCTTATCAGCTGTCACCTGAGCAAATGCATTTGCAATGCAAAAATGCCTACTTAAAGTGTTAAGGCAAATTCACATCTTATTTCAATTTGGGAAAATAATTTGGACTATTTGAAGTCTAATCTACTTGGATTATATTGCTCATCTGCAGAGGTTTTATTGGGAATAACAAACACCTGTGGAGGTATAAATAACTTATAGCTTTATATCACAGCTGCATAAACGATGGTGAAATATTACTAAAGGCAAAGTCCTTAAGTGAGTTCAATGCACTGAAATTCTCTTGGCAATTGTTGTAATGCCTCATTTCTTTATATTTTGATAACTTCTGCAATGTTCATTATATTGCAGTTGTGCATATACAGTTCTTTGCATTTAAATTCTTCAAGTCACACTTTAGATTTTGAACACTCTATGCAATATTCTATAATGTAAGACTTTCAGAAACCCGGTCATGTTTCACTCTATATCATGATGCCCACAAGCTTTGTAGGACACATAGAAAGTGTCTGTATTTAAAGCAATGCATGTCTTCGGTTCTTTATGAATAATTATAAGACTTTCTTTAAAATGGACATGAACTTATCAGTACTGTTTTCAATCATATTCAGAAGCTACAAACAATAGACCCACATCTCTCAGATTTCAATAGTTTATTTCAAATATAAATAAACACAATGAGTGTTGGTCCTTTAAAGTCTGACAAGATGTGTGCTCACGTTTGGTGGGATCTTGGACCGCTCCTCCATGCAAAACCTTTCCAGATCCTTGACCGCTTTACGTGTGTGGACTGCCCTCTTCATTTCAGACCACTGGTTATTAATTGGATTCAAGTCTGGAGACGTAGAAGACCATCGTAAAACAATGATTTTCAATTACCACAACCATTTCTGTGTTGATTTTGATGTGTGTTTGGAGTCATTGCCTTGTTGAACGGCCAGTCCACAGCCGGGTCCCAGGCTCTGGGCAGGGGAAACCAAGTATTGGACTAAGACATTCCGGTACTTACCGGAATTCATTATGCAATCAACTTAACAAATCACCCTGGAGCGCAGGTAGCAAAACAGCTCCCAAGCATCAATGATGCACAAACCAAAGTTCAGGCACTGCAACTTCTGGGTTGAGCTCAGTTAGGGTTCTGCTCATGCAACCCAACCTCACTAGAAATCTTGTAGACACAGAGTTAACTGTCCTTTCACACAGAACCCTGACTTGACAATTTATCAATTTTAGTAAAATGTTCATGTTTGTTTTTCTCCCATTTGGTTTAGTATTTTATTTTCAGATTGCGAGAACAATGACAGAAAGCTGGGATGGATGCCTTATTTAAAAGCTGTTATGGTCTAGGGCCTGCAGTCCTCGCCAACTTCTGTTCCATGACAACCTGCATGGTTACAGTGTTATCATCTGGGTGGTCATTTATTCCACATTCCTCTTTTGTTCTTGCTTGACTACAGTGTTAGTATCTGGGTGGTCATTTATTCCACATTCCTCTTTTGTTCTTGCTTGACTACAGTGTTAGTATCTGGGTGGTCATTTATTCCACATTCCTCTTTTATTCTTGCTTGACTACAGTGTTAGTATCTGGGTGGTCATTTATTCCACATTCCTCTTTTATTCTTGCTTGGTGGAGGGAGGGGCACACAGGCTGTGATGTGATCGCGGAAGTCAGCCTGTTTGTGAGCTAATGATCGTATTTTTGGGGAGGGCAGGTAAGTGTAGGTGCGTGTGTGTGTTTGAAAGAGAGAAGGTTCATCTGACTATGTGTCTGTGTGTCTGTAATCAGAATCAGCACTTGGAGAAAACAACATAATGGACCCATAATGTTAGCTTGACCACACAGTCTGATGAGTTTACTACGAAGAGCGGAACGAGGTCCAGAGGCAAACATTCGCAGCTCTCAAGTTCAGGTCAACGCTCCTGTTTTGACGTTTTGGAGACCAAGGTGTGATTTAGTGAGGTACTTTTAATGTGAAAGGGTTGATGACCAAATTGCAACGTATGTACTGAGACCCAGGTGTGTCATGTGACCACAGTGTAGGCGACACGCTGCCCAGGGGACTGTATTTATGTGTGTGTATATTTATGAATGTGTGTGTACTGTATATATATATATTTCTGTATTTATGTGTGTGTGTGTGTTCTGTATTTACGTGTGTGTGTGTACTGTATTTATGTGTGTTTGTGTGTGTTCTGTATTTATATGTGTGTGTGTGTGTGTGTGTGTGTACTGTATTTATATGTGTGTGTGTGTTCTGAATTTATATGTGTGTGTGTGGGTGTGTGTGTGTGTGTGTGTGTGTGTGTGTGTG
>CM055730.1:4838800-4973800 GCA_029465975.1 Dallia pectoralis | reverse complement strand
GTCTGTCTGGATAAGACTACAGTCCTCAGATTAATGCTAGTCTGTCGGGATAAGACTACAGTCCTCAGATTAATGGTAGTCTGTCTGGATAAGACTACAGTCCTCAGATTAATGCTAGTCTGTCTGGATAAGACTACAGTCCTCAGATTAATGGTAGACTGTCTGGATAAGACTACAGTCCTCAGATTAATGCTAGTCTGTCTGGATAAGACTACAGTCCTCAGATTAATGGTAGTCTGTCTGGATAAGACTACAGTCCTCAGATTAATGCTAGTCTGTCTGGATAAGACTACAGTCCTCAGATTAATGCTAGTCTGTCTGGATAAGACTACAGTCCTCAGATTAATGGTAGTCTGTCTGGATAAGACTACAGTCCTCAGATTAATGGTAGTCTGTCTGGATAAGACTACAGTCCTCAGATTAATGCTAGTCTGTCTGGATAAGACTACAGTCCTCAGATTAATGCTAGTCTGTCTGGATAAGACTACAGTCCTCAGATTAATGGTAGTCTGTCTGGATAAGACTACATTCCTCAGATTAATGGTAGTCTGTCTGGATAAGACTACAGTCCTCAGATTAATGGTAGTCTGTCTGGATAAGACTACAGTCCTCAGATTAATGGTAGTCTGTCTGGATAAGACTACATTCCTCAGATTAATGGTAGTCTGTCTGGATAAGACTACAGTCCTCAGATTAATGGTAGTCTGTCTGGATAAGACTACAGTCCTCAGATTAATGGTAGTCTTTCTGGATAAGACTACAGTCCTCAGATTAATGGTAGACTGTCTGGATAAGACTACAGTCCTCAGATTAATGGTAGACTGTCTGGATAAGACTACAGTCCTCAGATTAATGCTAGTCTGTCTGGATAAGACTACAGTCCTCAGATTAATGCTAGTCTGTCTGGATAAGACTACAGTCCTCAGATTAATGCTAGTCTGTCTGGATAAGACTACAGTCCTCAGATTAATGCTAGTCTGTCTGGATAAGACTACAGTCCTCAGATTAATGCTAGTCTGTCTGGATAAGACTACAGTCCTCAGATTAATGGTAGTCTGTCTGGATAAGACTACAGTCCTCAGATTAATGCTAGTCTGTCTGGATAAGACTACAGTCCTCAGATTAATGGTAGTCTGTCTGGATAAGACTACAGTCCTCAGATTAATGCTAGTCTGTCTGGATAAGACTACAGTCCTCAGATTAATGGTAGTCTGTCTGGATAAGACTACAGTCCTCAGATTAATGCTAGTCTGTCTGGATAAGACTACAGTCCTCAGATTAATGGTAGACTCTCTGGATAAGACTACAGTCCTCAGATTAATGCTAGTCTGTCTGGATAAGACTACAGTCCTCAGATTAATGCTAGTCTGTCTGGATAAGACTACAGTCCTCAGATTAATGCTAGTCTGTCTGGATAAGACTACAGTCCTCAGATTAATGCTAGTCTGTCTGGATAAGACTACAGTCCTCAGATTAATGGTAGTCTGTCTGGATAAGACTACAGTCCTCAGATTAATGGTAGTCTGTCTGGATAAGACTACAGTCCTCAGATTAATGGTAGTCTGTCTGGATAAGACTACAGTCCTCAGATTAATGGTAGACTGTCTGGATAAGACTACAGTCCTCAGATTAATGGTAGTCTGTCTGGATAAGACTACAGTCCTCAGATTAATGGTAGTCTGTCTGGATAAGACTACAGTCCTCAGATTAATGGTAGACTGTCTGGATAAGACTACAGTCCTCAGATTAATGGTAGTCTGTCTGGATAAGACTACAGTCCTCAGATTAATGGTAGTCTGTCTGGATAAGACTACATTCCTCAGATTAATGGTAGTCTGTCTGGATAAGACTACAGTCCTCAGATTAATGGTAGTCTGTCTGGATAAGACTACAGTCCTCAGATTAATGGTAGTCTTTCTGGATAAGACTACAGTCCTCAGATTAATGGTAGACTGTCTGGATAAGACTACAGTCCTCAGATTAATGGTAGACTGTCTGGATAAGACTACAGTCCTCAGATTAATGCTAGTCTGTCTGGATAAGACTACAGTCCTCAGATTAATGCTAGTCTGTCTGGATAAGACTACAGTCCTCAGATTAATGCTAGTCTGTCTGGATAAGACTACAGTCCTCAGATTAATGGTAGTCTGTCTGGATAAGACTACAGTTCTCAGATTAATGGTAGTCCGTCTGGATAAGACTACAGTCCTCAGATTAATGGTAGTCTGTCTGGATAAGACTACAGTCCTCAGATTAATGGTAGTCTTTCTGGATAAGACTACAGTCCTCAGATTAATGGTAGTCTGTCTGGATAAGACTACAGTCCTCAGATTAATGGTAGACTGTCTGGATAAGACTACAGTCCTCAGATTAATGGTAGTCTGTCTGGATAAGACTACATTCCTCAGATTAATGGTAGTCTGTCTGGATAAGACTACAGTCCTCAGATTAATGGTAGTCTGTCTGGATAAGACTACAGTGTCAGATGAGTTGTTCGGAACAGCACTATGTGTCCCATAGCCTTCAGACGACAGAGGTAAACCTTGTGCGTTTTGAGTACACGTTCTCCCATTTCATTATTAAAGAACCCATAACACCCACACCAGTGATGGTGACACAGAACCCCCTGCAGAGCTCGTGGGTTCACCTGGCGGGGGACTTTATACTGCCACCCCTGAAAAAACAGCATAAATAACGTCTTCAACTGCGGCCTCCTAGTCAGCCAGACACATTAGAGGCAACCTGCTGGACACTTGCTGGTCTATTTCACCTGAAACATTATCAATGAGCTTGTCACACAGATCCCGCACCCCCTTATGTTATTTTCGGATCGCGTTCCCTCTGGATGTCCCCCGTCCCCGTCTTCGGACCTGCAACAGGATGTTGTACACCTGTTTAGCTTTGGGCTGGAACTGGGCACGACTCAGAACCGTGGGTGTCGTAACGCGGGCCCTGGTGCGCTGGCCCTCGGCGTCTGCCTCGCCCTGACGCGTGAGTCGGGATGTCAGATGATGGCTGTTCTGTCTGCAGCTGTTACGTGAGAACAGAGCCGCGGGCTGAGCAGTTCCCGCGGTGAGCTTTAATTTGCTCGCTCCTGCCCAGAAGTGCTGAGACTCCCGTTCCTTTCACCTTGGTGCAGATGCGGGGGGAGAGAGAGAGAGAGAGAGAGAGAGAGAGAGAGAGAAAGAGACTGGGCTCAGCCCACGTGCACATGGGTCCCCGACGACAGTAGCCAGTGGGCCATGGGCCGGGTGGAGATGGAGACGGTGTCCATGGAGATGAGGTCAGGTTGGAGATGGAGACGGTGTCCGTGGAGATGAGGTCAGGTTGGAGATGGAGACGGCGTCCATGGAGATGAGGTCAAGGTGGAGATGGAGACGGTGTCCATGGAGATGAGGTCAGGGTGGAGATGGAGACGGTGTCCATGGAGATGAGGTCAGGTTGGAGATGGAGACGGTGTCCATGGAGATGAGGTCAGGTTGGAGATGGAGACGGTGTCCATGGAGATGAGGTCAAAGTGGAGATGGAGACGGTGTCCATGCAGATGAGGTCAAGGTGGAGATGGAGACGGTGTCCATGGAGATGAGGTCAGGTTGGAGATGGAGACGGTGTCCATGGAGATGAGGTCAAGGTGGAGATGGAGACGGTGTCCATGGAGATGAGGTCAGGGTGGAGATGGAGACGGTGTCCATGGAGATGAGGTCAGGGTGGAGATGGAGACGGTGTCCATGGAGATGAGGTCAGGTTGGAGATGGAGACGGTGTCCATGGAGATGAGGTCAGGTTGGAGATGGAGACGGTGTCCATGGAGATGAGGTCAGGTTGAAGATGGAGACGGTGTCCATGGAGATGAGGTCAAGGTGGAGATGGAGACGGTGTCCATGCAGATGAGGTCAAGGTGGAGATGGAGACGGTGTCCATGGAGATGAGGTCAGGTTGGAGATGGAGACGGTGTTCATGGAGATGAGGTCAAGGTGGAGATGGAGACGGTGTCCATGGAGATGAGGTCAGGGTGGAGATGGAGACGGTGTCCATGGAGATGAGGTCAGGGTGGAGATGGAGACGGTGTCCATGGAGATGAGGTCAGGGTGGAGATGGAGACGGTGTCCATGGAGATGAGGTCAGGGTCCCAATAGGGGGTTCTATTAGCGGGGGTATGGGGGTACAATTGGGGGGTACCATTGGGGCAGGGCATTGATAGCTGTAACTGAATTCAGGTCATTACTTAAACTGATCTTCTGGTTGGGTGGGTAGTGTTTAAAACTATAATCTGCATCACAAATTCATAAGTCAATAAAACAACTAAGTGACATGACGTGCTGTAACTTTTCCCGGTTTCACCGTCTACACGTTTTTGACAGAAATCAAGAGGCGATTGCCACAATGGCACCTTCCATTGATAGTTACAGACTGTTGGCATTTACTCACCATAATCAAACACACAAAATGTACTTACAGAGAAGACAGGAATGACTTTAAGATACTGCTAAAAGGTCACAGATATTCTCTGTGGTATTTAACTGGGAGCACACAGCGGGAGGCCTTTTGTGAAAATGTCCTCCATGTATCCAATCAATACTCTGTTTTGTGATCACAGCAGGCTGCAAAACGGCTCTGTCTGCACCTCTAACAGAAACGAAAAGAATGGGAAGTATACAACCAATTAGATATAGAATAACCCTCCAGTCAAAGACACTCATCCTATCAAAGACAATGGAGCTCTTTCAAATAAAGGGGGGGGGGGCGGGGGGGAGCTAAAAACAAATGCTTATAATGTAATTCAGCCGGTGTTATGGTTTTAAAACCCAGTCACTGCTTTTTATAGCTGACTATACAATTATATTAATGAGGATATGGCTCAAGTATCAAAGCAATATTCCTGTGTACAGCAGCCATGTGAATCCGCTTAGACGACGGAGAGGAACAAAAACAATATTATGGCTCGTTTTTTCCCATACATCACATTGTTATTTGTGTCTCAGTAAGATATGGCCGGTGTATCATTTTCCTTACAGACTTAGAAATAGACGTGGAAACGTACTAAATACATGCTTGAATTTTGACCTTCAAGCTATGAAGGTTCTGCCACCTCTGACCTTTAACCTGTAGAGTGTCAGATTCCACTTCACATGCCGACCTTACAACGAGGTTCTGCCACCTCTGACCTTTAACCTGTAGAGAGTCAGATTCCACTTCACATGCCGACCTTACAATGAGGTTCTGCCACCTCTGACCTTTAACCTGTAGAGAGTCAGATTCCACTTCACATGCCGACCTTACAATGAGGTTCTGCCACCTCTGACCTTTAACCTGTAGAGAGACACATATGTTCAGTCCCTGGGTGAGTTCTTAAAATATATAAAACCTCTTTGAAGGGTATCATGAATAAGTTAAACAACAATTGGGATTAATTCGACGCTATGCAATTTGACTTTACATGATGGACAAACTGTGAATAAATACTATTCCACAAGACAAATAGTTCCACTAGCCACATAAATGTCAAAATGTGTGGGTGCCATCTAGTTAACCCGGGAAGAACGTACAAAATATCCTACTCACTTCTGTTTAAGCTACAAATGCTGCGAGGAACCGAAAGACGAATGTGTCTTGGCATTTTCAATATCCTCACCTTCTGTCAGTCAACGTCCTCTTTATGCCATTAATTTTCCCGACCTACTTGTATGTATTTGAAATTCACGTTGTGTGTTATTTCTCCCTTCCAATAAAAGTGACTGCTTTTGTTCACCTGTAGAGCGGAAGGTGGTTGTCAAATAACGGTCTCCGTGCAGACCTGTGTTTACCCCGGAGCTGTCGAGTCAAACGTGCCGTCTTCCCACCAGCATCTCCCATTACAAGTAAACATATTCAATTGTCACCTTCCTCCAGTCGTGTTCATCTCTAGGCTTACAATTTTTTTTCTGTCATGACAGTTCCCTTTGATGTCACGACTAATACACAAGGTATGGTGGGGGGGAGAAAACGGGTTCGGAGTGGTACCTGACAGATAAAACAAGAAGAAGGGGGACATGGTGGGAGAGAAAGATGGGATATACAGAAGACGAGAGAGAGAAAGACATTCGTACTTAGCATTGGCGTCTCCCAGTACATAAGAGAGGCCCAGTAAACACGACACACAGACGCTCTGGCGAATTACCCAGGCTCCCGTCCAGGACCTGTGTTTTCTGACAGCTTTCGTAGAACGCCACAACATATTTCCATTCTGTCGCCGTTCTGACGGGCCGACGACGCGCCATCGATGAAATGTCTCCCACACACCCCGTTTGCTTTTCTCTCTCCCTGAATTTGAGGACAACAGACTGCGAACTGGAGAGAGAAAGGATGGGTAAAAAGCTTGGAAGCAGAGAGAGCCTGGTTCTTGTGAACGGGTACCGACCCATCTGCAGGATAGTGGGGGAAAAGAATCACACAAATATGCACTCCGATACCCGGATCGGATATCACATTTCATACTCCCCGTTGGCGTTTTGTTTTTCCTCGGTACGAAACGCAAATTACTTTCAATTCTCATGGAATATTCCATGATGCCAAACAACAGCAGTACTGTCGTTCGCACCAACCAAGCCCTGATTTCCAGGAGTTCACCCAACCCGGATGAAGCTGTGTGTGTGTGGGGGGGCTGCTGCGGTTGCTGACGGTGTGCGGCTTTACGACATCGCGCTAAACAAAAAAGGCATTAGAGCCCCCCGGTCAGGTCATTACCGACACCAGCCAACAGCTAAACTGAGAGAGGATTTTTTAAAAGGGGAACAGGTGCGACGCACCACAGGGGTGTGACGGTTGGACGAGGGACAAGCCCCGAAAGCTCCAATCGGACCGGCCGTCGTCCCCGAACGTTCCCTCGCCGGAACGTAATTAGCCCGTAGCTTCGATGGAACCTTACTCAGAACATATGGCCTAATGTGGTCATGGCAAAGACCCCCTATGCAGGTAACAGTCTGTCAGGAGCCCAGTGGCCCTCAGACACAAACGTTTGCTGCAACGCCTCGGTCTATACGTAGCCGCCGCTACGTGAAAAACCCCCAATTATGTTCCCCGGTCACCAACGCCTTTGTGTGCCTGGAGGTAAAATAATGATCGTGGCAAATTAGACAACCCCAAGGTGGTCATTTAGGTGGGACTCATAAACGGTTGAGCGTGCAAACGTAAACACAAGAAATCCAAATCTGTTCAATAATTGATCTCCCTTCGGTTGGTGCGAGTCGGTCTTCGTAACAGCCTCCGTCTCGTCGGATCGTTGTGGTCTGTTTCACGACAACATCTTTCCCAGGGTGTTAGCCGTAGCAGCGTGTCGTCTGAGGATTCACAACAGCCCTTATTAACACTGTATATCAAGGAACTTGGCTTGTTCATATCCCCCTGGTTGTTCCTGGAGCCAATACATTCAGCATGAGTCCTCATCCAACTGGGACGTGGCTCTGGGAGAGAGGAGGACCATAGCTCAGACAAACTGCAGACTGTTGATGCGGTAACATCTTCCTTGGAAGGCCGGTAGGACATTCTGTGAAACCCTGTGCAGATAGAGAGCAGATCGCCCGGGAAACAGAGGCCCCTGTTCCCTGAGACGGAGAAAGGGCCCCTAAGACCCAGTTAGTGTCGCAGCCATAACCGTAAAGATGAGCCGATTGAGGCCTCCAGCCATCCAACTGTACCCTGGAACCGAGCACTCCTCTTCGGTGCTCTCTCCTCTTCTCTCCTGTGCTCTCCTCTGTTCTCCTCTCCTCTGTTCTCCTCTCCTCTGTTCTCCTCTCCTGTGCTCTCCTTTTCTCTCTCCTCTTCTCTGTCCTCCTCTGTCCTCCTCTCTTCTGCCCTCCTCACCTCTGGTGTGTATTGTATTGTGTACTGAACATCTGCTCTCCAGTTAGACCTGAACACAACAAAAGGGCTGCAACACACACCCATCCCAAAAGGATTTGTGGGATAGGGTGTCACACACGGGCACACACACGGGCACACACACGGGCACACACACGGGCACACACACGGGCACACACACGGGCACACACACGAGCAGACACCCACGAGGACACACACACAAGCACACACACACACACGAGCATACACCCACGAGCACACACACACGAGTACACACACACGAGTACACACAAGCACACACACAAGCACACACACAAGCACACACGAGTACACACACACGAGTACACACACACACGAGTACACACACACGAGTACACACACACGAGTACACACACACAAGCATACACACACACGAGCACACACACTCAAGCACACAAGCACACACACACGAGCACACACACACGAGCACACACACACGAGCACACACACACAAGCACACACACGAGCACACACACAAGAGTACACACACACGAGTACACACACACAAGCATACACACACACGAGCACACACACTCAAGCACACAAGCTCACACACACGAGCACACACACACAAGCACACACACAAGCACACACACGAGCACACACACAAGCACACACACACAGGCACACACACAAGCACACACACGAGCACACACACAAGCACACACACGAGCACACACACACTCTAGTTGGCACGCTCACAACCACACAGTGTTAATCTGTAATTAGGGTCCAAAAATGAAGGTTTCCTGACAGAATGTTAAAATAAAGAGAAAATCTGTTGTGTTTGTTTCACAGTTTGCAGACATCATGTCAATAAGTGTTTGAGAGTAAAACCCCCCTAAAAAATGTGTTAATTTATTCAATGTGGGTGTGTTTGTACGTCTGTGTGTGTGTTTGTGTGTGTGTGTGTGTGTCGATAATTACTATCGTCAAGCAGCTAGACACTTCATTTGAATATTCATTAGATGTCTTTGTAGCTATTTTGGAGGACTAGCTAATGAATATATTATAAAGCATAATCCAACAGTCAACTTATTATATATATATATTTTATTCACAACAAGAGTGCCACAAACAAATCTCTTCTTTCATTTGTAAATCAGCGATAATATAGTGCGCTCTCCTTCAACCAACTCTAGAAGGTGACTCAAATACCACCTCCAAAGCTGGTGAGCTCCTATGTCATTTCACCACTTTGTGATCCCGGTTCGCTGAATCTCATTTTTCTCTCATCCTATCCGTGGAAGAGAAAAAGAGTGATAGCAGTTCATCTTTATCAGCTACAAACTGCATGACACTCAAAAGCATTAATGTTGTTTTCGCGGCGGAAGGCGCTACTCATTTCGGCAGACCATGCCTTTCCCCTCTATAATTTATCCCTAATTCGTCACAGCGGAGCTCCCTGCCCGTCTACCAGCCATCAGTCAGGAGTCTCTACTGGCTCTCTCTCCGCCCAGCCAGACAGCCACCGCTTCAGGTGTTCCTTCCCTCGTCGAGAACCAACTCACATTCTCGTCGGATCCCATAATCAATGGACGTTTAGTCTCTCAGTTTCTTTTTCTCTCTCTCTCTGTTGCTTTGTCTAACTTTTCGGTTTTGAAAGTAAAGTCCGTTTGCTCGGCGCCCAGTCTCTGTTCCCTCCTTGTAAAATAAATGTCCTTCATCCCTGTCACTTTTGTGTGTAGTCAAACGACTAAGGAAACGCGTCGGTCGGCCGTGCTGACGAGGCGACATGAAACAGAAACGAGAAGAACCACGCGGCCCAAATCTAAATGGAAACGCTTAACCAGACAGCTTGATAAAGACCTTCTCACGGTTTATAGACGCAGAGAAACGAGTCGTGTGAGAAGAGAAGAACGATGTCGCTTTCAAGTAGCATCAAGAAGAACGTTTTTTTGCCTAAAAAGAAATGTTTGCCTGTCGCCTTGGATGGCACAATATAACTGACAGTTAGGTACGGGTACGTAGTGCTGGTAGATTTTATCACTTTTTATGTCCACTCTGGGAGACTTTATTCAAAAATAGCTGAAGCGGATATCTCTTTGTATGCTAGTCATCAGCATTTATGTCATGAAATAAAGTTAAAGCGCTGAAAATGTCTTCTATCTGACGTGTGGGACATTCTGAAGTAAACGGTCAATGTTAGAGTAGCGTAAAGCCCCCCAAAAAAGTGCAAACTTAAACAGTTTTAGAAAGTCTTTTCATTGCTTTTTCAATTCAATTCAGTGTTGCGTTCGAAAAGAAAGGAATTCCAAAGGATTTATCTCTTATAGCTCTCTGTTCAGATTGCACACACATTCCTCTGATTCTGCATTTAGTTGCATTTCCGTTAGTCCAAAAAGAAAAGTGAGCACTATAAATAGGTAAAGGTTGTTGAGATACTTTAAGTGGACTTGTAAACGGCCTCCTGTTCCCCAGCCGTCCAAACCTTTCGGGGAAGGAGGACGATGAAGACCCAAGAGAGACCGACAGGGGTGAGAGAGACGTGGAGGAGGGGTAGAGAAGGTAACGAAAAAAGAGGATGAATCAGGGTTTGTGTGTGTCAGTGTGTTTCTATGTGGGTTTGTTTTCATCAACACTGTGTGTTTGAGTCTGTGTGTGCCTGTGCGTGTGTGTGCCCGTGTGTGTGCCTGTGTGTGCGTGTGTGTGTGCCCGTCTGTGTGAGTGTGTATGCGTGTGTGTGTGTGTGTGTGTGCCCGTGTGTTTGTGTGCCTGTGTGTGTGCCTGTGTGTGTGTGTGCCTGTGTGTGTGTGTGCTCAGATGAGGCAGAATGTATCCACCTAGAGAGCAGCCCATCGCTCCATCGTGACACCCAGAGCATAGCCATGGGCCCCGGGGCACGGCACCATTAATCACACTCTCCCTTACCGCTGGCATGACACTACAGCCGGTGTGTGTGTGTCTGTGTGTGTGTGTGGGGGGTTGTGGGGGTGTAGCGTAGGGCCGAGGGATATGACATAAACAGATGCTCTGAGCTAGATGACTGTAAATTACTACGCAGAAGAGTCTCTTCCTTTTATCTGAGTACTTTATGAGGACCTACGGTCTGTTTGTACACTGTTAGAGTGCAGATGGAGAGGGGTTTCCGGAAGCCTCTGTAAACCTGAAACAGGCTAGTCATGCATGCAGCATTTATTGCAGTTCTTCCTCTAGAACACTTCATTTGGGTTCCAACCTCGGCGCGGTGTGGTTCAAGACAACATGTTCTCCCCAAATTATTTACACGTCTCGTTATTCCTCACTCGTCTTACAGTAAGATGGAGGTAAGAGGCGCGTATTTATCAACAAGACTTTCCCTCAGACACACAGGCAAGTAAACACACAAACAAAAGTGTGGGCGCTCCCACACACACGCACACACACACACACACACACACACACACACACACACACACACACACACACACACACACACACACACACACACACACACGCCCTCACCCTAAGCATGCTCAGACACGTCTGTACCCCGGTGACCCAGGAGAGTTACATCAGCAACAAAGCAAACAGCAACAACGTGCAGTGCAAACACCCCGGCAGGCATCCACCCCGGTAACAGCTAGCCACAGCACACCTTAGTCACCCCGCACCCCCTCGCCAAACACACCCCCACCCCTACCCCGAATAGCCCCCGAACACTCCCCCTGCCAGAGTGACTTTGGATCATCTTTAAAACATCAATAGGTAATTGAAACCGAGGGTTCTCACCAAAGATTTGCATCTATTTTGTAAGCCTCCCTGCCGGATCCCCACTAGCGCACCAGCTGGCTCCGTACAACACAACATCCAGTTCAACCGCTGCCTCCAAGTTCACACACTCCACTTAATTGGTTCCCAAGACAAGAATTAAATATTTACTTTAAGGCCCTTTAAAATTCAATTGATTTTTATCTGACAGCTGTGGAAGTCTCGTGCGGGACGAACGCGAACGGCCTCGTGCAATTCCCCCGGTGTTTATGAGAGAGTACACCGCAAAGTGGAGAAGTGGAGAAGACTCGGACGATGCCCATTTAGAGAGAGTGGGCTTCAGGATTAAAGCCAAAAATGCAGGTCACTGATATAACCTCCCACCCCACGGCTCAGTGTCATTGTGTGGCCCACTTACTTTACAATGGGGGTGTGTACGTCTGAGTGTGTGTGTGTGTACGTCTGTGTGTGTGTGTGTACGTCTGTGTATGCGTGTGGGTGTGTACGTTTGTGTGTGTGAGTGTGTGTGTACGTCTGAGTGTGTGTGTGTGTACGTCTGTGTGTGTGTGTACGTCTGTGTATGCGTGTGGGTGTGTACGTTTGTGTGTGTGAGTGTGTGTGTACGTCTGTGTGTGTGTGTGTGTGTCTAGCTTAATTTAATGGTCTAATTACAAGCAGGTGAATGAGTTGGAATATTTCTAACATTGGCAGCTTGTATTGTAAGGTTCTGGTTAACGGCACAGACGTCCAGCCAGTAAGAATTCAGGCTTCTGTAAATATTAGATGGATGAGGAGGTGGGAGTGGATGATGTTCTGTGAATATTAGATGGATGAGCTGGTGGGGAGTGGATGAGGTTCTGTGAATATTAAATGTATGAGTTGGTGGGGAGTGGATGATGTTCTGTGAATATTAGATGTATGAGTTGGTGGGGAGTGGATGATGTTCTGTGAATATTAGATGTATGAGTTGGTGGGGAGTGGATGATGTTCTGTGAATATTAGATGTATGAGTTGGTGGGGAGTGGATGATGTTCTGTGAATATTAGATGTATGAGTTGGTGGGGAGTGGATGATGTTCTGTGAATATTAGATGGATGAGTTGGTGGGGAGTGGATGATGTTCTGTGAATATTAAATGGATGAGGAGGTGGGAGTGGATGATGTTCTGTGAATATTAGATGGATGAGTTGGTGGGGAGTGGATGATGTTCTGTGAATATTAAATGGATGAGGAGGTGGGAGTGGCTCCCTATCCCCTCTATAGTGCGCTATAGGCCCTATAGTCCCTGGTGAAAAATAGTTCACTAGAAAGTGAGCCTGTGATTCTCTCGTCATGAGGACTATATCAACTGAGCACACACTTTGTAACAATCTGTAGCTTCATTCCTTTGCATTTTTCCTGGTGAAATCTAGTGCACTATATACAAAAAAATGTTCTGTTTGGAACGCACACTGAGAACACAGACAGACAGAGAGACAGACAGAAAGAGACAGGCAGAGAGAGACAGGCAGCTAAACAGATTAAGTGCACCGTGATACAATCGTCTGCATTAAGGCATGTTGGGGTGGGGTGGAGAGGGGCCACAGGATGACTATGAATAAATATGTACTTTAAATATATATATATAATCTGGTTGCGCATGGAGGGTTACATGGCCAAACCCACCATCTTTGTTGTATCTTGTGGATTCAATAATGGAATGAAGAGCTGCTGGACAGTCGTGGGAAATGTTCAAGTATTTTCTCCCATCATATTCAGTGCCCCCTCCACCCAGCTTTAAACATTGTCTCTATAGTGTTCTTCCTCTCTTTCATCCTATCTCTCTTTCCATATCTTCTTTTCTCCGTTCTCTCCCTCACTTTTCCGCTCTAACTCTCTCCGGTGAGAGTATACTGTAGATATGCCACCCTGAACCGGGTATCAGTCACATTTGGACTCCGTTATAGTCTATCAAAACCAGTATGGTTCAAACTCTGCTGTCACCTCCAAACCCAACACATGGTATGGGATGAGCCCTGAAATGATTTGTCTTGTTGTCTGGTCACCATGTTGAATCACGCGAGTAACAAACTAAAGAAGGAACTTAAACTAACTAGTACGTAGCTGTGACTCTTGAGTTGAGCAGGAGGTGTTTCACACATATGTTATGTGGCTGTTATGAGACTTCACTGGTGCGGAGATGAAGTGCCAGACAGAAAGACAGGAAGACAGGAAGACAGGAAGACAGAAAGACAGAAATACAGTGATATCATGAGGGGTCAGGGACCATTGATGAAATAAACTCGATCATAGACACCGCCGACACAGTAGCCATGTTTAAATCATATGATTTGGTTCGCTCAGAACTGTAAAATCACCTGCTAGACATTAGGAAAACCTCAGCAGTAAATTACCCAAGAATGCTCATTGTAACTAAGGAAATAAAATAGTCTTACAGATCAGGAACACTCTCCAGGCGTGGATATGTGTGCCACTTCAATAGAGGATGGACTGCAAGTTACAACACACTACTTAGTTTCGAAAACACAATGGCCTACACAGTATCCCATGTATACCTGAGGGACGACCCGAGACAAATGTGTAGAAAAAACAGGAACTGGCACATTCATTAGCCTGGTTGAGGATTGGTCATGTTTGGTCGCACTGGGACTGGCTCACTTGTCTTCATTGATGATGTCACTTCTGATGGCTGCAATAGGATAAATTTGGTTGTGTACAGAAACCTCACGTCTGCTCAGATCCAACCAACCGTCTTAATGGGCCGATCTGGCAGAAGAGCAACATCTTTTAACACACGGAAAAAGAAGCAAGTACCTTTTTTATGGCCAATGATGTAATATTCTTGACTGGCCGTGTTGATTGCGGAAACCATTTGAACATGCATTGATCTTGCTGAGAACAAGTCTACGGGCAGAAATAATTTAAAACATAAAGAAAATGAAGACGGCTGCAGTACATATCTGGCGGTGGAAATACCCAGTGTCTGGACATCAGGTGGATCACACACTAGGCAGTCATCAAATGCAAAGAATTTGCAACCAAGAACTAAACATGCTGACTTAATATGAAGGAAACTGTGTAGGTAAAGAGCTCCCGACAAATCCAGACAAAGCTGACAGTCTGCGCTTAAACCTTGTAGTAATTGTTTCATTTTAAATTCACTTTGCCACAGTACAGAGCCCCAACAGTAAAACATGTGTCACTACCCAGATACCAGAGAGCCATCCCTTAACCAAGATACCAGGGAGCCATCCCTGAACCCAGATACCAGGGAGCCATCCCTTAACCCAGATACCAGGGAGCCATCCCTAAACCCAGATACCAGGGAGCCATGCCTAAACCCAGATACCAGGGAGCCATCCCTAAACCTAAACCCAGATACCAGGGAGCCATCCCTAAACCCAGATACCAGGGAGCCATCCCTAAACCCAGATACCAGGGAGCCATCCCTGAACCCAGATACCAGGGAGCCATCCCTAAACCCAGAAACCAGGGAGCCATCCCTAAACCCAGATACCAGGGAGCCATCCCTAAACCCAGATACCAGGGAGCCATCCCTAAACCTAAACCCAGATACCAGGGATCCATCCCTAAACCCAGATACCAGGGATCCATCCCTAAACCCAGATACCAGGGAGCCATCCCTTAACCCAGATACCAGTGAGCCATCCCTTAACCCAGATACCAGTGAGCCATCCCTAAACCCAGATACCAGGGAGCCATCCCTAAACCTAAACCCAGATACCAGGGAGCCATCCCTAAACCCAGATACCAGCGAGCCATCCCTAAACCCAGATACCAGGGAGCCATCCCTAAACCCAGATACCAGGGAGCCATCCCTAAACCCAGATACCAGGGATCCATCCCTTAACCCAGATACCAGGGAGCCATCCCTAAACCCAGATACCAGGGAGCCATCCCTAAACCCAGATACCAGGGAGCCATCCCTGAACCCAGATACCAGGGAGCCATCCCTAAACCTAAACCCAGATACCAGGGATCCATCCCTAAACCCAGATACCAGGGAGCCATCCCTAAACCCAGATACCAGGGAGCCATCCCTAAACCCAGATACCAGGGAGCCATCCCTAAACCTAACCAGTGAATTGAAGAGGTCTTCAACGGTGACCCCGTTGACCCTGCCACTTTGTCTCGTTTTAGGCCCTCGTTCCCTCCAACGTCTGCAACTAATAGACCTCTAAATTGCTCCATCCATCTCCTCTTTTATGAACGTGAAGCTAATTACCGGCTCATTAATATGGCTAAACACGGCGTCTGAAGCTAGAAGCCGGACATTGTTTCACAGATGTTTCCCGTACACGGGTTAAAACGAGTCAACGCTGCCCTGTCTTCTGTCACACCGTACGGCAGGGTTGAGTAATCACTGGACCTGTGATCACTGGATTTGTTGAGGAGTTCAGGGCCTGTGGTAGCACGTTGTACTGTTCAATACTCATTAGCTTCTTTAATGTCCGCTTCTAACGGGAGTCCTTTATCCTGATCAGGTTGCTGCTTGACGTGGTCTTGTCTGTTCATTCACACTGACATTGACGAAGCCTATCGATGTCAGTTAGGTAACGTTTCGGCGTCTCGGCACAAATTAGCTAAAGCCTCGTAAAAACAGCAAGCACTAGCTGGTTTGACCAAGCCAATCTTGACTAACCGAACAAAAATAATTGTTGTTTGCCGAATTTGACCCATTTTTCCTCTTAAAGCTAATGTTATCTATCTGAGCAAATTTAACGTTGGCTGATAAGCTCAGCAGAGAAATATAAAACAGTCATTTTCCTAATGTTAACTGGTTGGAAAAACACTGAACTGTGATTATGCAAAACTACAAACCATGACTAGCAGGCCGCCAAACTGTCAACCTGTTGTATACGCAAAGGATGTGACATCATTAAAAGTATGCAGAGGGCGCAAAAGGAAATGCCATTATGGTACATGCAGTTTTTATCGTTAATGAGTCCCAACTTCCATCTGCAGTTGTTTCACAGATAGCAATATTATCGACAAACCTTCAACAAATCTGTTAATAAGCAACTCCCTTCTGAGGTTTGGGTTAGGATTGTTACGTTTAGGGCAGTGGTTAAGGTTAGGATAAAGGTTAAGATTAGGATAGAGGGTTAGGGTTTCTAGATACTTAGTTAAGGAGTCAGGAGATAATCTTTAGCAGGCAAATGTCACTGAAATACTCAAGCGTGTTCATTTATGCTTCCACATAACCCTGACCCCTCCCCCCCGCCCACGCTTAAAAAAATGCATAGATTACAACGTTTCCTTTTTAGGAAAGAGAACAATTCCAGGGTGTGATGTTTCATCCTGGTTCACCCGCCCATGTTGATGTCGTCCAATGGGACTGGAGGCCTGTTTTACATAGAGACAAGTGAGCTGATATAATTGCATTGCATCTGTCTCTATCCTTCATGTTGTGTATTTCCCCGCTCCTCTTCCATGTCGACTGTCTCAGGGGTGCGGCGCTTCTAAGGAGGCAGGTTGACCAGGTTAATTCTGTGTATTCTCAGCCCTTAATGTGCGCCAGCTTTACCTCCAGATCTGGACATTAGCGGAGTTTTTCAGCACGGTTCCCCCGGGCCTTCAGGAGAGAGGGGAAATAAATGCAGATCCATACCAGAACAAAGCTGTGTGGGTTCGGGGCCCGGGTTTGAGGCCGGAGACTGCCGGTTAAAGAGAAAAGGTTACGTGGTTAACCACTCTTATCTCTCCAGGCCTCTGCGGGCTCCCGTCTGCATCACGCTCAAAGCACTTGTGCTGTTTGCGAGACTGTGGCAATCACAGCCCCCACCCCAGAATTCATTAGCACTTCAATTAAATGACAGAAAGGATGTGGCCGTGTCTGAATGTGAAGCCAATTTGGCACCGGGCCTTGAAATACAACGGACAGACGAGAGGAGGTAAAGATAGAGAGAGGGAGACGGACGGAGAGACAGAGAGAGAGAGAGACAGAGAGAGAGACAGAGAGACAGAGAGAGAGAGGTTGAGGTTTAAATGACCTTTATTGGGTCTAGGAACCCACATGCCAGTAAAACATAATATACAAAACACCAAAATCAAAAAGCATTCATAAAACCAAAACCTACATTTACAAACAGTCCTAAAAACAAACACAACAATTAAGAACATTCCTAAAACCAAACCAAGAAATTCAAAGAACATTCTTAAAACACAAACACCAAAATTAAGAACATTCTTAAAAATTCAACACCAAATCTTCCTCCACAGTGACTGCACATAGTAGCCCTTGTATGCCCCAAATACTCATGAACAGATCAATGTTTCTCACGAGTTTGTAATAAGCGTGCTCAACACGTAACCTGGCTGCCAGCATCCCCATGAGCATACCAACCACGTCAAGAGACCCCTGTCCCTGAATGCAGTTCTTCCGCGTCAACCAAATTGCTAATTTGGCTGCCCCTGACACAACATTCAGTAAAACCACTACACCTCTATGATTAAAACTGTATTTGGGTCCAAATATAAACAATTGAGGGGATGAAAACCTCACCTAAAACAGAAAACCAGTCAGTCAGCAGGCCAAAAAGCCCAGCCAACCTGGGACACTGTAAAAACAAATGCGCTATCGTTTCTGATGAAGGACAGAATGGACAACCCTCACCAACCCCAGGATCCAGGTGCACCAGATGTCTATTGGTGGCTATAGCTCCATGAATTATCCTCCACTGGAGGTCAGCTGTCCTCTTATTTATAGGCAGTTTGTACAGGGACCGCCAGCAGCCCTTCGGGGAGGCACCGCCACCGAACACACCTACCCACTTGGATGATTTCACCTCCTCCAAGGAGGACGCATGGGACACTTTCACACATGTTGTGTAGAGCGCCTTCTTGCCCACCTCCTCAAATTCCCCCAATTCCGGGGTCCTGAAGGAGAGCAGCAGCCCCACATCCTCCTCTGGCATCCCTGCAGCAGCACTCACCTCCAGTGCTGGAACCACGTAACCCAGCCCCTCAGTCCACCGATCAGAGTTAGAGGTGTCTGTTATGAATGTGCGATATGACACAGGCAATGACAAACAAACCTCAGCCACGGCTTTCTTTAGCAGGCGAATAGACCGGATTCCCGCTCTTTCAGCCAGCACCTCTAACGACCTGTCCATACTTTGCATCATATGACCCAGCTTAGTGCACCCCACTCCCAGCAGGCATGTACGTAGGCTGGCGGAACTCAACACCTGAGACTGGAGGACAGTGTTATGAAAAAGGGGTTCTTCAAACAGCCACATCCCCGGCTGCAAATCTGCTGCCCGAGACACATCGAATGTCTTCCACGCCTGCATCACAGACTCATAGTAGGGAGTCAGCCCAGACAAGTCCACTCTGTCTATCTTCAAGAGGAAGAGGTGCTTGTCCAAGCCCAACCTCCCCGCTTTCCTCATTAGGGCACAGGCTGTATCCATCCAGCCAGCACCGCTGCCGTACAACAGTCTCTGAGCCGTGTGAAGTCGGAAAGCCATGATCCGTGCAGAGATGTCCACTAGGCCTTGACCACCCTCATGGAGTGGCAGATATAAAGATGCAGCCTTAATCCAGTGCTGTCCTGACCAGAAAAAGTCTACTAGGGTCCTCTGAAGAACTTTCACCAAGCCCTCAGGCGGCTGTAAAACCACCAGCTTGTGCCACAGCGTGGAGGCGGCCAGGTTATTAGCCACCAGAACTCTTCCTCTAAAGGACAGCTGAGGTAGCAACCACGACCACTTGGACAATCTGGCACACACCTTCTCCGCTAAACCCTCCCAGTTCCCCTTCTGAAAATCATCAGAGCCTAGAAAAACCCCCAAGGTCTTAAGCCCCTCCCTGCCCCACTGAAGTCCCCCTGGCAACTGTGGAGCGGCCTCAAAATTAAACGGCCCTGCCCATAGTGACTCAGTCTTCTCCCAGTTTACCCTAGCTGAGGAGGCTCCTTCATACACATGCAGAGCACTCGAGAGTGCCTCAATGTCTTTGCTCCCTGAAATAAAAACAGTGACATCGTCTGCATAAGCGGACAGTGCTATCGCCGGACTCCCGACAACCCCTGGCACAGAAAAACCACTAAGCCTAGCCCGCAGAAAGCAGAGCATGGGTTCAATTGCCAGACAGTATAGTTGTCCAGAGATCGGGCAACCCTGCCTAATGCCTCTGTTGACAGGAATGGGGCAGCTCAAACCACCCCCCACCTTCACCAAACATGACGCCCCAGCATACAGCAACTGGATCCAAGACAGAAAGGCCTTGCCAAACCCAAATGCCCTCATAGTATTTTGCAGATATTGGTGGTCCACCCGGTCAAATGCCTTCTCTTGGTCCAAGGAAAGCAATCCCACATTAACATTCAGACCCTTACAAACATCTAAAACATCTCTAATTAAAAACAAATTATCTAGAATTGAGCGGTCAGGTACACAGTAAGACTGATCCCTATGGACCAACAGCCCCAGATATTCATTTAGCCTGTTTGAGAGGCACTTGGATACAATTTTATATTCTGTACACAATAAAGCAACAGGTCGCCAGTTTTTTAAAAGTGTTAGATCGCCCTTCTTTGGTAACAGAGAAAGCACAGCCCGTTGACAGGATACCGGAAGAGAACCCTCACGAAAGGACTCACACACCACTGCGTAAAAGTCCTCCCCAATCGACTTCCAAAAATATTTATAAAAATCCGCTGGCAAACCATCCACACCGGGGGCGCGGCCCGAGGAGAGCTGCATTACTGCCGTGGACAGTTCCTGCATTGTGATGTCAGAGTCTAAAGCGGTTCTTTGGTCAGGGTCCAGCTGAGGAAGGCCATGTAATATTTGACCAGTGCACACTGGATCACAGTCCTCAGCCTTGTACAGGGCAGAATAAAAATCCACAGCATGTTGCCGCATCTCCCCACTGTCGGCAGTCACCCTGCCGTCTGGGAGGCGGAGGCAGACCATAGGTTTCCATTGAGACGTTGACTTTTCTAAATTAAAAAAGAAGGCACTGGGAGCGTCCATATCTTTAAGGGTAGTGAAACGAGCCCTAATCAAGGCACCCTTCACTTTTTCGTGCAAAAAAGACCTCAATTCATACCTTTTACCCTTCAAGCATGTAATCAGTCCCGGGTCATTTTGAGCAAGCAAAGTCTGCTCAATAGACATAATTTCCTGCTCAAGAGCTCTGACCGCCCTTCTAATTTCCACACTAGACAGGGCAGTATACTGTTGACAGAAAATACGAATTTGGGCCTTTCCAACCTCCCACCATTGTCTTAAGGACTCAAAGCTCCCCTTCACAGACCTCCATTGTTCCCAGAAAAATAAAAAACTCTCACAAAACATGGAATCCTGTAATAACTTAACATTAAAATGCCAATAAGACGAGGACCGTTTTGGACATGACATATGAATTTCAACAGTAACAATATGGTGATCTGAAAACCCAACAGGAGTAATGTGACACTGCACAATTCTGCTACTAAAGTGCTCAGACACATACAGCCTATCTAGTCTAGCTGCACTAACTAGACCAGCATTCACCCTTAACCAGGTGTATTGCCTAACTCCTGCATGTTGAACCCGCCAAACATCAGAGAGTTTAAACTCTGTTAAAACACTAGACAGGGAAGTAGCAGACTGTAAGTGAGGTTCCTCACTAGTGCGGTCAACATGAAAGTTGACAGTACAGTTCCAATCCCCCTAACACCATGCACCCACCATGTCCACAATGTCTTAAGGCTTTTCTGACCAGCTCTAAAACAGCAATACGCTCTGTACCATCATTTGGTGCATAAATATTTAAAAATTAAACAAAACGCCCATAACATTTGCCTTCACCAATAAAACCCTGCCCTTCACAATCTCAGTAGTTGATACCACTGTCACCCCTACACCTGAGGAAAACAAAATGGCCACCCCAGCACTAAAATTAGTGCCATGACTAAGGACATGTTGCCCTTCCCACCACATACCCCAGTCAACCTCATTGTTGACATCACTATGTGTCTCCTGTAAGAAAATCACATTCAGTTTTTTTTGTTTTATAACTTCTGAAACCCAAGCCCTCTTATTTCTTTCCCGACCCCCATTGATATTGAGGGAACCCACCCTAAGAACCTCCATGTGAAGAAAGAGAAATGGAAAACAGTAAACACACAGAAGATAAACAAACACCCTGTGGAGTCCAATAGCCATTATAACTTGACTCTTTTCTTACCCCTTTTCCCAATGCCCTTCGCTGCCGTGACAGCAGTAATGAATTTCCTTAAGCGGAAACGCTTTTTTATACTTAACTCATCCATCCCTACAGTCCTCTGTAGCACCAGAGCTGACCTCACAAACTTCTCTTCATCAAAGAAATCAGAGATTTTGACAGTCTTCCCAAAAGTCTGATCCAGGAACTCATTTACCTCCTCTAATCCGTATATAGATTCATCACCAGCAGCTGACATGTCAACAGAGATATCTGAGATGTCCAGGTCCTCCTCCTGATCCTCCTCTGCATGAGGCACAACCATCTGATCTGCCTCCAATACATCTGTTTCATTAGCCTCCACCAACTCCATCTCGTTAGCACCAGGCTTTTCCTCCATTAGGACCGAAACCCCTTCACCACTATCTACAACAACCTGTGTCTGTGGCTGCACAGCCGCCCCACTCACCCCCACATCAGTCAGTAGTGTGGCGCTGTCAGTACACACAACCTGTTCCACAGCAATCACAATATGAGGCTGCTCCTCAACTACCGGCTCAACTACCGGCTCAACTACAGGCTCAATTACAGGCTCAATTACAGGCTCAATTACAGGCTCACCGGGCACTGTCAGGACCACAACCGTCTCACCCTCCGCCCTCTCCTTCTTCGGACAAGCACTCCGTTTATGCCCAACCTCCCCGCATTCAAAGCACCGTTGACTACCAGTACTAGCATATGCCATGTACGGTTTGTGTTCAAACACAACCCTGAATGACACCTCTAACGTTTGCTCTGGGGACGCCAAAAACATGAACACCTGTCGCCGAAACGACAGGACCTGTTTAAGGGCTGGATGTTTACACCCCAGCGGCACAACTTTAATCCCACTAGCGAACTTCCCAAAACGCAGTAACTCGCGCTCCAACAGCTCATTAGGGACAAATGGTGGTACATTTGAAATCATAACTCGCGTTGCTGGAGAATACAGAGGTGTAACTTGGAAAAACATACCTTTAAGCAGTACGCCCTGCTCTACCATCCGATTCACCAGGCGTTCTTCTTTTAGAAAAACCACCACCGCTTTGTTCATTCGTGATGCATGAGAAATGTTGTCAAAGCCAATCTTTTCTCCTACTGCAATTAAAACCTCCTCCACAGTGACAGTAGCGTCCGTGACACACCTGAAACCATGGCGAAGGGACAAGGACGGCATCCCCGAATGGGTTACCACCCTCAAACAACTGAAACTCACTAAACTCTCCTACTCAAAGAAAATCACTAAATAGATCATGCATAGAAAGAAAAAGACAAAGTTAGCCGAACCACCAACAAGGAAAACACAGGCCCTCCGGCCTCCTGCAGTACTCACACTCAACCACTAAACTCCCAGCATGCACCCACACTCCCAGCATGCAAAGAGAGAGAGAGAGAGAGAGAGAGAGAGAGGGAGAGAGAGGGCTCTATCTTGCTGTAATTCAGCCTCTAAACAAGTGACAGGATCTGTCTCCACCTAGGACCGACTGGGGATTCACCTGAGCATTCAAGTTATATAACACACGTCATATTATAATTAGTGTCAATTTTAATCTGCTTTTAACCAGGTCCACATCTGTGTCACGCTGGAAGTCGCCGAGAAACTGGCAGCGACAATGATGGCCTCTCAGTCATTCAACTGTGCCACTCTAACCCGCACGTTGGCCTTTCAAGGAGAGACAGAGGACACAAATGAGATTTTAATTATTGCATATTAAGACACAGCGCGGTGATGTGATCTGTGTTACCTTTGGCTAATGGCCGAATCAGGATGTGCCCTGGTTTCCTCGCCGGCGACGGGCGGCTCTCTCACACACACACACTCGTCGGCGAACACCTTGGTGCAAAACCACCGCGGCATAGCAACTGCGGAGGATTAATAATGTACAATTAAACCTTCACTGGCCGTGTCTGGCTTTCATACGGTGTCTACATTAGCAGTGGAAGAGTGGATATCTGTGCGACACTTTCTCATGTCCTCTTGTCTGAAAGTCTTTCTGGCTCTTGGTTGCCTGATGCGTGTTGGCATGTCATGGCTTGTTCTGCAGGGACTCTGTGAACTCTTAAAGTCGCTCCCACAACAGTCAACTCTCCACAACTGTCGCTCTCTCTCACTTTCTCTCTCACACGATCTCTTCATCCCTCGCTCCCTCTCTTCTCTCTCTCCCTCCCTCGCTCCCTCTCTTTGTCTTATGTCTGCTTCTGCCAGGCCACCGGATGGCATCCCTTGCAGAGTGAACTACATCTAGCACAGAAAGTTCCGTTCTAAGTGTTTCTCTTCATGTTGTCTGTGCCTCATACAGGAAACACTGGCAGGTATTTGCATATAGCCCAGAGGTCAAGATTTCTGTGAGTCTCTGTCTTATATAATATGATACGCTGTACTTTGTTCAATGGAACATTTTCAGAGACGGCTAGGATTGTTATTTAAGCCCACCGATGGATGTTATAAAAATAATGGAAGTAGTGGAAGCAAGTAAAAAATGTCAAATGTACAAATCCTTTGAATTCCTCTAGGAATTGTGTTTAAATGTAATTTGGTCAGGTGAAGGTGAGTCAATCATGTAGAAAAACACAAGAACATCCTCAATATGTTCATCTTTAAATTATTAGATAGCTGTGAATGAAGTAAACATTTGTAAACGCTTTAAATAAACAGAACTACATATTTGTTATTACTTTTCTAAAGGTAAATAGTAAAATTCCTCTTTAATAATCCTAAATAATTTTGTTTGAAAAATCTCAACCCATAAGATGCACCAAGAAAAGAAGAACATTACACTTTAGAGCCAGAAGTAGACAAATTACATTTTTTAAAAATACATATATATATATAGCAAATAACTGAATACATAAAAAATATATACACAATTAATTTTATCATAGAAATTAAACAAGTGTTCAATTTAATGTGAAACAAAAGCTATTGTCAAATGTGTTGGTGTGTGGTAAAAGCAGTATTGTGAAATATCCTGCATAATTGTCATTTCCAGTACTAATTGTTTTCCACAATTGCTAGCAGCCACACACATTTCATTGACTGGTGTCTATAGGAATGAGACTGACCAACTGAACATCTCTGTGGTTCTGCCGATCATTTCTTTGGGCGTTAGCAGCAGTATCAGAGGCATGAAGACCGCTTGTCTTTGTACACTCTGAACTAGGCTCCATGTAGAGCCACTGAGGTGGGCAGTTTTCTAACATTCTTGTCCTATACCACCAGCGCATTCTCTGTTTGTTTCCGCCAAAAGATGAAACATAAAGAGCTGACTTTCTAATTTTTTTAGTCTACATTTTTTTTGTACCAGATTGCTGATGCATGATTTCTTTTCCAACCAATTATAATAAAACTGTTAATTTTATTGTAGTGATACATTTTAATGCAACACGTATTACATTTGATATTGTATGCCCTGGTGATGTCAAATCTTGAGTTTAAAATAGCCTGCGTAGCATAGTTGTACACTTTATAGGTGGGGAGATTTTGTTTTACTATTATACAGAGTTTAATTGTGTATAATAGGCGGTATATTAAATCAAACATGGATGGACAAAAATTATATTCCAAAATATAGTTCTTGTTGGTTCAAGATCTAAGACCTGACGTCCAGCAAAACGACATGGTGGGATAAGTCCTGTGGGAATTTAGCTAAAATAACTACTGCATCAAGCTAAGAGAAACAACCACATACCGTCATCTGACACACACTAACATACTTGTGTTAAACCACCAAAAACATGGACAGAAAACGCTTGAGGATTTCCTTCCAGCGTAAATAATAGGAAATAGCTTTCATTAGAACCACAGGTAATTTGTTCACGAGGAAACTGGAAATCCTCCAAGAGAAATTCCTACAGATAGTTGTCACGCCACATACTGAACACGCGTAGTAGTCGCTGTATATCTAACACACCTAACTGCTTATTTTCCCAGCCCATTCATTTATCAACAGAACCCGTTTCCCCGATGGATGACTCCAATAGAAACAGAGAGAAAGCTTCAAATACCCCGACTGCCGGGCTGAAAGACTGTTTACAGATAATCACTAAGCCATTAGGTTTAACTTCTCATTAATAGCTGTAATTGATGACCTCAAGATGTTGTTTATACAACTCATTATTAGCTCAACGTAATGGATTTCTTTCAGCTGAATTCCAGTGTTCACTGTCAAAAAACAACAACTAAATTATACCCCACACCACATCCTAATTATGTATATTTGTGCAAACGCGCTCACTTTTCACATTATCCTAATTCAGACAAAACAACAGAATGAAGAAACAATTTTAACACGAGCTAATCTACATGGCTTGATATTCACTGAGCTCGCGTGTGTGTTCAGTCGTTCATCACGTTGACCTCTGTGGAGATGGCTGATGGCTGTTTCCAGCTGCAGTATCTCCCTGGGTGTCGCTCACCAGGGTGCCTCTGGTGTAAGCCTTGGCCTCACACACACACACACACACACACAGACACACACACACACGCACACACACACACACACACAGATCACACACTGGATTGGAGCTTATTACTGCCAACTCCAATAAAAAGGGAGAAACGCTGCCCTCCGAACGCCCTGCACTTTCTTCACTAGTCATTAGCCGATCATTATGAATGGAAGCCAGTATCAAGTGATAATCAATGTCTTTTGTGAGTCCGTTAGACGAGCTGTACAGAAATATTGTGCCCCCAGGGTTAATGGCAGTCAAGTGCAGGGAAAATGCATTGGACATGTCCACAACATGTGGCTTATTATTAGCGTTCAATGAGGTAGTCTGGGACTACATACATATGGACTTCTACTTGCATACGCTGTGATTGATGTCATGAGAGGAGCGGCTCCGTTTTTTTTGGAAGGATGGAGACTGTAAAGGCAGAGTAGAAGCAGGTCCAGGAAATATGCCGGGTCAGAAACAGCGAGGGGGATTCTGTTGATATCACTCAAATGTTTTCCGTAATGGATACTAGGCTTTTTTCCTCACTTTTTCATATTGGAATTTTGAATAGCAGGAAGTACAGTTATTCGGTTGATACACTGACACAACAAGGTGTCTCCATTACCTATACTAGCACACTTTTTAACAGAACATGAATATATTTATATATGTCTGTGTGTGTAGTTATATATTCCTTTATTAAACTACAAATTATTTTACATTGATTTAAAATTTTATTAATAATAAATATTTTTTTGAATGCGACACGATGTGTGTAAACTATTTTAAATAGTTGAAACGGTTGTTATCCACGATCACATATTAAGTGCGTAAGTATAATTCCTTTATGTCACCTAATATCAGCCTGTTCAGGCTAATGATGTAATGTAATGCCTGAGAGTAATGCAAAAAAAAAAGGATTTTCCAAAATTCAGGAAACACTTTAGAAGTAAAGGCAACATCCTGCTACAGGAGACAGGACAGGCACTGCTAGACCTGGGCCAACCACAGGAAGGACCCGGGGTCAGGGGTCAAGGCCGGGGTGAAGGGGGTACCAGGGGGGACTAAAACAGCGGTGTTCTTGGGGTGATAATGGGGGTTGGACTTTCCAACACCGCATATCAACAAAACATTTGACTTAAAGTGGATATTTTACCTTACCAAGCCTTTGCCACAGGTCCTATGATATGTTTACTTATTAACACCGATTCTACAATTTCTAATTATTCTGTTAATGCAACTCTTCTTCTCTCATGAAAGGCAAACTATTTTAGGATAAAATTATGAGTCCCCCCACCATAAAAAATACAAAAAATAAAAGTTTTAACATTGTCACTAGGTGTCCTAAACCTCTGCGGTCCTTTTCTTTTTAACCAAATGTGAGGGTGTAGATGTGTGTGTGTGTATGTAGGGGCGTGGGGTTGTCCTTACTGCAGCGAGGCAGATGGGACAATAAATCACGCGAGCCATTGACTGCCCGCCGTGCGCTCGCCGCAGCTGTCAGTTCTTTCGTCTCTTTGGTTTTAGCTGACATGGTTCGAGGTCCAGCGTGCACCAATCTGGACCCCCCCTCCCCTTCTGTCGTATCCATCAGGAGAACGTGCCATCAACCTACCGCTGCGATAGGTCGGCACACTTATCCCCGCACATAGCCAGAACCCAACCCCGTTCTCCGTAGGTGTGAAGCTCCTCTAGGCCGGTGTTCTCTACGCCCGGGTAGCTAGAAAAGGGTAGCTGGGAAGGGTTAGCTGGGACAGGTTAGCTGGGACGGGGTAGCTGGGACGGGTTAGCTGGGGACAGGTTAGCTGGAACGGGGTAGCTGGGACGGGTTAGCTGGAACGGTGTAGCTGGGACAGGTTAGCTGGAACGGGGTAGCTGGGACGGGTTAGCTGGGACAGGTTAGCTGGGGACAGGGTAGCTGGGACGGGTTAGCTGGGACGGGTTAGCTGGAACGGGTTAGCTGGGGACAGGGTAGCTGGGACTGGTTAGCTGGGACGGGTTAGCTGGGACGGGTTACCTGGGACGGGATAGCTGGAACGGGGTAGCTGGGACGGGTTAGCTGGGACGGGTTAGCTGGGACAGGTTAGCTGGAACGGGGTAGCTGGGACGGGTTAGCCGGGACAGGTTAACTGAGGACAGGGTAGCTGGGACAGGTTAGCTTGGACAGGGTAGCTGGGAGAAGTTAGCTGCGACAGGTTAGCTGGGGAAAAAAACTCTCATTTTAGCTCTTCACCCGGAGCAACAACACTGATTCTCAATTTTTTCATCCAGCAATCCTAGTCCACATTATTAGAGTTACATTATGATGGATATCTCAGTGAACAAACCTGGAGTAGTTTAAAAAAAATAAAAGAAAATAAAGGAACCCCCGGCCCCCCAAACTGCCAATAGTGTATCTTGATAAATGAACAATATAGCCATTGCGGGTATTAAAACTGGCTGTTTTAAGTAAGTATGTTGAACACAATGTGTCCATGCTTAACCTTGTGTGTGAACGAGGAGGTCAGGTTTCTGTGGGAGGCAGTACTACCACAGGCCAGATGGGGGTGCTATAATGCCAGGGATCCAGTGAGCCATCCAGGCAGAGCAGACCCAGCTCCCCCGATCTGGTTCCTCAGAACAGGGATGTAGACAAAGGCTGGTCACTACTACTAGCTCTAAATAACAGAACAATGATCTGATTACTGCATATTGGGCAAATCATTTAACTCTTTGACATGGACTTGAGCTTACATTTGATCTACGATTTAAATTTAATATGTTCATTGTTTGACGAGGTACAACGTCCCTTTTTTATTTTGGCACTTTTGTAAATTCATTAGAAGAAATTGACAAAAATTGTGTGGATTTCCTAATTGGTTCACTGACAGCGTATATAAAGTGTAAATCAGTCAAAAACTAAAGACAGACTTGAACAGGCATGTTAAAAATATGAACTGATTTGCCTTTAGTGGGCTTCATCACAATCAGCTGCTGTATATGATTTCAGACTATATTATGATCCATATTCACCTACAGAGGACTGGAGCAGCTTCTCCTGGGCGTCCACACAGCACATAGAACATAACCTGATGACACACAGCAATGCGTTTGCTACCAGGTCTGGTTCCATCTTGTGTTGGTACAGGACGGAGGTCATGTTTCTGTATTCTCACCCGCCGGAGCTGCGTCTCTACTTCTGTTCCACGTCTCAAACGCAGATCCTCTGTGTCCCACATATGCCTTCCCAGACATCTTATTCAATCAAAAGTTTGATATTATAATACATGCTAAATATATGTTGTTAAATCCAAACATCAGTAACTGTTAGAAAGGCGAAGAAATTAATGTGAGATATTATCGAATACAGTACAGAAGAATACATTTCTCTGATGAAGAATGTGCCGGGTTGAAAGGGAACCGAGCATGATTTCTGTATGCGGTGGGACAGAACTTGACATGTATTATCTAAAGAATGGAGTATTAAAAAAAGGAAAAGAGCAGAGCGGTGGCTGTCTGTCTACTCAATTAGACATTCAAAACGACGTTAGATATGTGTTATCTGTTTTATGGGGTACATGGGTCTTTGTGGTCAATTCCCTAAAATACCTCAGAATCTGCAGTGGATAACGAAAATACCAAAGTGTTTTAGATGAAACATAACACATCTCAGCTCTTTGGGTGAAATGGACAGACAGAAAGCCACACCAGTGGCAACACATCCAACTCATGGGAAATGGAATTACTTTCATATAACATCATTCAGTCTTTCAGACTAACTTTTTTTGAGCAAGTGTTTATGTTTGGTTGATTACCGAAACTCATTTTGTTTGTAATACGTTGTATATTAAACAGTTTTATGTAAAAATTTAGTGCAAAAAACAATTGTCTTCTGTTGCTTTGATTTACGAAATGTATTTGTTTTTTTGCGACGTCTAAGACACATTTAATTTCCACATTATTACTAAGCGTTTAAATATTTCATATATTTTCAAATCATGCAAAATACATGCTGAATATACATATCTTTTTGAAAAAAAATTGAGAGGAAAAATGGAAGTCATGCAATCAGAGAATCCGATCCACATTTTCAGAATACTGAAGTGTATAACTGTAGGTCCCCACAATATCCGAAACAACATGTGACAGCTGGTACGGTGTAATGTTGGCAGAACCAGGGTTGTCAGTTACAATTCAACTGGTACGGAGTAATGTTGGCAGAACCAGGGTTGTCAGTTACAATTCAACTGGTACGGAGTAATGTTGGCAGAACCAGGGTTGTCAGTTACAATTCAACTGGTACGGAGTAATGTTGGCAGAACCAGGGTTGTCAGTTACAATTCAACTGGTACGGAGTAATGTTGGCAGAACCAGGGTTGTCAGTTACAATTCAACTGGTACGGAGTAATGTTGGCAGAACCAGGGTTGTCAGTTACAATTCAACTGGTACGGAGTAATGTTGGCAGAACCAGGGTTGTCAGTTACAATTCAACTGGTACGGAGTAATGTTGGCAGAAAATACATGTGTTTTTATTTTCTTTTTGATTAATTAAAATGTTATGATGAACCATGAATAAAAAGTATTTGGGTATTAAACACTGACTTTAGGTACTTGCTCCATCCCATAATGATCTCACAGAGGAAAGACAAGGTGAAATGGCCAATGAGGGGTAACATCCCCTGAAATGACTGTCAAAGAAATAGGAAATCACACAGGCAGTTCAAATCAGATATTCGCTTCATTAATTCCTCTTTCAACAAATCAGATCAGAAATTAAGAAGATCTGGTGTGATTAGCCAAAATACCAATTAGTGGATAGAACGATTGTGAATTGGGTTAAGGCAGTCATGGAGAAAACAGTTTTACTGTAGACAAAACCTCTGCTACATAAAGGTATTTATTCACATTTATGGTCCTTCCTCTGGATCAAAGTTGTGCTAGGTCTCTCACGTAGCAAGGGCAGACTTGAGCTACAATTTTTTTTCTTCTTTTCTTGTCAGAGGCATAGAATGTTGTGCAAGTGACAAACAAGGAAATCACAATTCCGAAAAGTGTTGCATTTTATGCCATCAATGATGTGACAGTTCGGTGTGTAAAAATAAAGAAATTAAAATAAATAAATAACTCAACATGACACATTTCCAAATATCAAAAGATGCCTCTTTCGCTCCTGGGATTACGCTACTGTCACAGACCCACAAGGTCAGCGGCTCTGCTTTCTCCAAAGTGTTGGGACACAGCTTCGGATCGCTGGCATACAAAACGCTGCAGGGCTTGGAGGCAAACTGGCGTCTCCGGCTTTTTGAAGGGGGATGACAAGATTGAAAAAAAGACAAGAAAAATAACTCTTCTCTCTCCTTCTGACAGTTGTAACCCCCAAGTTCAAAGGTCGTGCCACTGGAAACTTCAAGGTAAAATCACCTATGTAAATCAGTGTCCGTGGTTTCTGCCCTCTGAGGGAACAAGAGTTGGTGACTGTCAGACATATTAGCCGTGTATATCAGACACAGCCAAGTTCAACGCACTGCTTCACTCTCTATTTCTCTGTCTCTTTCTCTGTCGCGATCTCTTTCTGTCTCTTCTTCCTTCGTTCAATCCATTTTTGCCTTCCACACAATTTACTGTTTTTTTCACAATTTACTGTTTTTTTTCTTTCTTTTCCTTCTGATTATTATATATTTTCTAATGTCATAACTTAGTCTTTTGTCAGGATAGTAGAACTAATAGTAGTAGTAGTAGTAGTAGTAGTATGTAGTAGTAGTAGTAGTATGTAGTAGTAGTAGTAGTAGTAGTAGTAGTAGTAGTAGTAGTAGTAGTAGTAGTAGTAGTAGTAGTAGTAGTAGTAGTAGTAGTAGTAGTAGTAGCAGCAGCAGCAGCAGCAGTAGCAGCAGCAGCAGCAGCAGCAGCAGCAGCAGCAGCAGCAGCAGCAGCAGCAGCAGCAGCAGCAGCAGCAGCAGCAGCAGCAGCAGCAGCAGCAGCAGCAGCAGCAGCAGCAGCAGCAGTATGTATGTAGCAGTAGTAGTAGTAGTAGTAGTAGTAGTAGTAGTAGTAGTAGTAGTAGTAGTAGTAGTAGTAGTAGTAGTAGTAGTTGTAGTCGTTTTGCTCAGCTTATACTGCTACAGAAGTGCTGTGTTTTGTAGACAGGGTGTGATAACATGGCAGGGAAGCGGTTGTTGAGGCAGCCGACTGATTCATTCCTTCAAAGTCTGCCCCCGCACTCCATGGATCACTGACCTGTCCCAAAGTCCCATAAACCGCTAGTCAAAGATGACATTGTTCAGTCTTGCTGTAAATCTTTTTTTTGCCTGTTTGTGTTTGAAGAGTGAGAGCCAGGCAAGAGGAGACCAAGATTCAGGAAAAGTTTCTGGAACCCAGATACAAAAACGGCACCCTATTTCATACAGAGTGCCCTTCTTTCTCCACGGGTTGTAGTCAGATCTAGTGCACTACTCGGGAAATAGGGCACCAACTGGGACGTCGACTATGTCATTATGCCCACTTGCAGGAAAGCAGAACTCCAGCTGAGGTTCAAGTTTAGCTACGTTCCCTCTTTTAAGCTGAATCCAGGGTCAAGTCTTTGAATATTCATGAGGCATTCAGCAGTGGAACAACCATATGGTTCACATTTCACTTTGGTTATATTCCTCGGGTTCCACCATCAGTGGTTCCGTACAGCAGAACGTGTCCACAACTGAAAGATCACCAGTGACAACTGTCTTCTCTGAGATAAAGTGCGGTCAGAGAAATACCACATTCGTATTGTCATCAGCTGAAGTGAGTGTCGGCAAGGAACCGAATGAGCAAACATTCCTGAAATACGGTTCTGTCATGACTTCAGTAATTCCATGTTAATCCAACTGGAAAATGTAAAAAAAATCCACATTTAATACTTTATTTCCATCTATGCACGACAACAGAAATGGCAACGGCTATGGAAAAGCGACAGAATAGATATGAATATGAATGAAGACGGGGGAAGAACAGAGCTCTGCTGGGTCTGGTACCAGGTCAGCCCGTTAAAATCCACTGTTAGGGGTCCCAGTTGGGCCTCTGTGCGCCATCCCAAAGCATGTGTCTGTTCTACAGAGGCCTGGAATTAGCCTTTATCTGCAATCCCATACTGATACACTGGGCCGAGCCTGATCGGGATTAGAGATGGACAGAGCGTCTGCGTGCCTGTGATTCCCGGTCCAAAAGCATAAACGGATTTAGCGGTCCATTGTGGTCTGCAGAAATTGTGCGAGATCAAAAGAAAGAAAATATGCAAACACAGTACTGGAGAGTAGGAGTCCGTCGTTAAAGCCCACTGCCATGTTATTGCCCACTGCCATGGTATTGCCCACTGCCATGTTATTGCCCACTGCCATGTTATTGCCCACTGCCATGTTATTGCCCACTGCCATGTTATTGCCCACTGCCATGTTATTGCCCACTGCCATGTTATTGCCCACTGTCATGTTATTGCCCACTGCCATGGTATTGCCCACTGCCATGGTATTGCCCACTGCCATGTTATTGCCCACTGTCATGTTATTGCCCACTGCCATGGTATTGCCCACTGCCATGTTATTGCCCACTGTCATGTTATTTCCCACTGTCATGTTATTGCCCACTGCCATGGTATTGCCCACTGCCATGGTATTTCCCACTGCCATGTTATTGCCCACTGTCATGTTATTGCCCACTGCCATGTTATTGCCCACTGCCATGGTATTGCCCACTGCCATGTTATTGCCCACTGCCATGTTATTGCCCACTGCCATGGTATTGCCCACTGCCATGTTATTGTCCACTGTCATGTTATTGCCCACTGCCATGGTATTGCCCACTGCCATGTTATTTCCCATTCAGAGAGGACAGGATCAGTGGATTCCTGGTGAGACATGTTGGTTTGCCTGTTAAAACTCAAAAGCTTTTTGTTTGGTGTGTGTTTGGTGAGTGTTTTGGTGTGTGTTTGGTGTGTTTGGTGTGTGTTTGGTGTGTGTTTGGTGTGTGTTTGGTGTGTGTTTGGTGTGTGTTAAGATGAGACGCTGCTATCACATTGAACCCTGTTGGAACGCCAAAGACATTTCCAGAGGATAACAGAGATTCCAGCTGAATGTGGTTAATGTGTCCTGTGACCTCCTCCACCACCAGTCTGCTTTCTCCTCCTCCTCCACCACCAGTCTGCTCCGTTTTCCTCCACCAGTCTGCTGTGACCTCCTCTACCAGTCTGCTGTGTCCTCCTCCACCAGTCTACTGTGTCCTCCTCCACCAGTCTGCTGTGTCCTCCTCCACCAGTCTGCTGTGTCCTCCTCCTCCACCAGTCTGCTGTGACCTCCTCCACCAGTCTGCTGTGTCCTCCTCCTCCAGTCTGCTGTGACCTCCTCCACCAGTCTGCTGTGTCCTCCTCCTCCAGTCTGCTGTGACCTCCTCCACCAGTCTGCTGTGTCCTCCTCCACCAGTCTGCTGTGTCCTCCTCCACCAGTCTGCTGTGACCTCCTCCACCAGTCTGCTGTGTCCTCCTTCACCAGACCACTGGGGCCTTTTCACACCACCAACACCGCCCCGCTAGCCCAGTTCAACTTCCTTTATTAATCTCTTTAGATGCTGATGACGAATCTAACAAAGTGATCATGACCAGGCTGAGAGTTAACTGAAATGTTTGCTTGGAGACGGACAGGTTCAGCGGTTAAGTTCTGCCGCCACATTGATGAATGTAATCATGCGCTAAAGATTAGTCCTGACAACACGTGGAGATTCCCTTCACCTCTCTTGCCCTCTATTTTGCATCGATGAGCCGCGTTCATTTGTCAAAGCCCTGACACCTGTGTCTCTATCTTGTTCTCTCTCCTCCTCCGTCTCTCTCTCTCTCCTTCATCTTGTTATTCTGCCGGCGTAGAGGGAGCGGGCTCCAGCATTGTTTTTAGCAGTAGGTGACATGTTAATAGCCTAATGGTGTCATCTTACAAATAATGACTTCCTGTCACATCGGCGGCGGCGGCGCGGTGTTTACAGGAGGGCTGGACACGTATGACGGCAGTCATTTGAATAAAGCATTGATTTACGGGCGCGCTGTCGCATTTTCAGTCAAGTTGCACGTCTCTCATGTGAAATGACACCGCGAGACCCTAGTGTTGACTGCCTCCATTAGCCGCCTCACACAGAACTAAGGGGGCTTGAAATAATTTGTTCACAAGCCTGTGCACCGCTTTCAAAATCCTGTTGACGGGACACAATGGGATTAGGTAGAGAGAGAGAGAGAGAGAGAGAGAGAGAGAGAGAGAGAGAGAGAGAGTGAGAGAGAGAGAGAGAGAGAAAGAGAGAGAAAGAGACAGAGAGACAGTAATTTTAAGTGAGGAAGAAAGAAAAAGAACGTGATGATGATGAAATGAAGGAAGCTTAAGGTAGAGAATGAAGAAGAGGCAAATAGATGGGTATATAATGGAAGAGAGAGGGAGAGCGAAAGAGAAAGGGAGATAAAGAAGAATTGTGTAGAACGAGAACTGAGCAGAAACGGTGGAAAAAAGAAAGAATGAACACGATGAAAAGCAGGAGAGAACAGAACACCGGGAGAGATAGTTCATTTCACACCATCATCTTTTGAAGGTCTCACTTCATTCTGCTGTCTGCTGGGGAACAGATGTGGTGTCAACTCGGCTGTTTAATTAATGGGAGCCGGAGGTGGCGATTGAAATTCAGACGCCGTACTATATGATTATGTATTTACAATCTGCAAAATGATCACTATTAAAAAAGTGTCAGGGAGACAAGCTCACGCACAGACGCACAGAAGCACACGTGCACTCACGCACTCACGCACACGTGTACTCACGCACACACGCACACACGTGCACTCACGTACACACGCACACACGTGCACTCACGCACTCACGCACACGTGTACTCACGCACACGTGCACTCACGCACACGTGTACTCACGCACACACGCACACAAGTGCACTCACGCACACGTGCACTCACGCACTCACGCACACGTGCACTCACGCACACACGCACACACGCACTCATGCACTCACGCACACACGCACTCACGCACACACGCACACGGAGCTACTCAGGGACCTGTATAAAACCTACAGTCTTTCTGACTGAAGTTTAGCTTTTACTTGGATTTGCACACGCCGTCGTGTTCAGGAGGCTGAAAATAAAAATTATACATCAACATCCGCTGATGATTGCAGATTGCCAGACTAGTATCAGGGAGGAGTGGTTTTACATGCATACAAGGCAAATAGGTTGGGCGTTATTCATTCATAGGTATTAGGTATTAGGCCAGTGAACAACACAAAGCCTTCAGGTTTTGTTCTCTAACATATCAGCTGAGAGGAAAGTTGTCCTTTAAGCCATATTTATTATGATTAAACATTTTAGCTGCAGTTGATGGATTTGATACACAGTCTGACTCGGAGTACCGATCATGATATTATGACTAGTACGGCTTAAACATCTGTAATGATGAACACATACTGAACATTCAGATGCAGTTTGATGACTATTGAATAGTGCTATACTTCTGTCTCCTCGTTCACTGAAAAAGACATATTGGATTTATGTCCGCGTTACCGCGACATACAAATTGGTAATTTCAGAATAAGTAGATTGCATTTTATGCATTTAATCAGTGTAACATTAGTTCATTTATCAAGCTCTGTATAATTTGTCTTTCAGTGTTCCTTTTGCTCTTCAGCAATAACATATCTAGTTCTGCCAAGTCTCCAGGGTCACATAGAGCTAATTAATCCATGGCAACTTCCCATAGCAACATCCCATAATATTGTCCCAACTGGGCGATGAGTAAAGAACAGCTTCACATTGTACCATCTAGCACGACAGCACCCTGCCAACAGAGAGATACAATTATGCTGGTCCCAAACAACATGAAGAAAACACTAGCTTTTTATAAAACTGAGGTATTGTTCAATTAAACCTGCATTGCAGTGATTATTTTTTAGCTATTTTCAATAGTCAATTAACTCACATCCCTACTGCTACCAGTTGGTTACTGTATATAAACCTACAACTACTACCAGACTGGTCTTACTGTATATAAACCTACAACTACCACCAGACTGGTCTTACTGTATATAAACCTACAACTACTACCACACTGGTCTTACTGTATATAAACCTACAACTACCACCAGACTGGTCTTACTGTATATAAACCTACAACTACCACCACACTGGTCTTACTGTATATAAACCTACAACTACTACCAGACTGGTCTTACTGTATATAAACCTACAACTACTACCAGACTGGTCTTACTGTATATAAACCTACAACTACTACCACACTGGTCTTACTGTATATAAACCTACAACTACTACCAGACTGGTCTTACTGTATATAAACCTACAACTACTCCCAGACTGGTCTTACTGTATATAAACCTACAACTACTCCCAGACTGGTCTTACTGTATATAAACCTACAACTTCTACCAGACTGGTCTTGATTACTGAATAAAACACTGCAATGACTACTTCTGTAAAGTATACTGCAGACAGTCAAAGTGCATATTATACTTTTCAATTCATTAGTGCTTTCAAGTCGCCTCTCAACATATATTATTATTGATCATTGATCACTGTTTGTTTTTAGCATTTACATAATAGCCCTAATCTTGTACACCTAGTTAATGAAGAGGAACAGTATTTTTAGTGTCTTCCTTTGGGCCAGTCGCAGAGGTCAGAGAGACTAGTATTAATTGGTGGATATGAAGACAGCTGTTTGCATATTTTATCTCCACTAAAACAATTTGTTAGTTCTAAATTGATCAGGATATTGATGGAACTGCCTTCTCCAATTCAGCCCGGAGAGAAAAGGCAATTAAAAGAAGCAGCCTGCGAAACCTCACAGCCGCTTAAACAAGGAGGGCTGCATCACTGATTGGATTGGTAAGCGCTTCTCTGTCAGATTGATGAATAATATGCAAAGATCTGGGCAACTAAAAAGGGCACCTAGGGCTAAAGTCTGAACGGCACAAACTCTGGAAAAGACTTCTGTTGTGCGCAGCAAGCATTTATCAAATGCCATAGAAAAGGTCACAGGGTCTGCTAGCAGAAACATCCATCTACACACTGTCACACCAATACGGAGTTTACAAACAATGTGTTTGGCCTGCAACGAGATTACACAATTAAGTGTGTGTTTAAACCTGAGATGGGTGTAAAATGGGTTGTGTTAAAGTCAACCTGACAGATTTCTCATGAACAACCCTGAGAGGGAATTAGAATAATCACAATACATTATATTTATACAGCGCTTTTCTAGGACCTAAAGTCGCAAAAAAATCACATGGAACACAAACAAACGTAATGCAGTGAGAAAACAATGCAATTAAAAAAAATGCTAAATGCCTTTACAAACAACAATTTGCTCAAATTGGGTTGTACTCTTTGTCCTTCTCCCGTCATTGTCATTCCATGAACAAGACATTCCCAATTCCCTGAATCTAAAATTACTGTGCTTGAAACCTTTCTCTTTCTCCTTGTCCACAATCTCTTACAAGTACTCTTCACCGTCTGCCACTCAATTTTTTCCCATCCATCCAAATCAACATTCAATACACCTGTGCCACCTCTGCCGCCTGTGCCGCGCGTGCCACCACTGCCGCCTGTGCCACCGGTGCCACCTCTTCCACCTGTGCCACATGGGCACTCTGAACCGACTTATATTCTGCACAGTTGTTTTGATCACATCACTGGGAACACGTGTGAAACACGTTTCAGTCACTATGTGTTAGGGTTGACAACTGTAGTTTCTGTTTACTATTCATAAAACATGTGCATCACAGTGTGAAATGTGTTTCAGTGGGTGAGAATGTGTAGAGAAACAGAGTGAATGCAATGTGCAACCAGTGTGAGCTTGTTTGAGGTTTTGCTAAAGAAGTGATCAATTGGACAAATGGGTTTACCACTGAGCATTAGGTTCAAAGAATGTGGTTTAGTGTTTTGGCAGTACAGAAACCCTGTAATATTTTGTCATGTACGCTTTAGATATGGATCTGTATAGAGTAAACTGTAGAGAAATCTAATAAGAAGTCAAAAAGTGTGAGAGATGTAAATAGATACGGAGAAACGAGAGAGTGTGGAACAAAGGAGAAGAAAGGAGTGAGTGGAACAGACTGGAAAGAAGAGAGAGTAGAAAAAAGGAGGAGAAAGAAGAGAGAGGGTGACAAAGGAGGCGAAAGACAAGAACAGAGGAGAAGAAAGGAGAGAGTGTGGAACAAATGAGGTGTGATGATAGATAGGGAGCAAAGCAAATTAAAGGAGAAGAAAGTGAGAGATAGAAAAGATGAGAGTAAGGGAGGGAAGACAAGAAGCTAAGAGTGGAATAAAGGACAGGAGATTGAGATAAAAAAGAGTGATGGTTAGATGGACAGATCTATAAGAATATAAGAGAGAGCTGGGGAAATAAAAGGAGAGAGGTATGCTGTTCCTCTGTTCTCAGGGTAGATGAGCTACAACGTGTCCTCCATTTCAGTGTTCGTTCTCCACCGTGGCGGAACAATGTTTGAGTAATGTCCAAGAAGTGTCTGAAGTGTTAGTGATGACACCATCTGTGTCTGTGTTTCAATGAGGTATTACTTTGGACACGGCCAGTTGCCTGTATCCCTCCTCCGCCACACACACACACGCACGCACACACGCACACACGCACGCACGCACGCACACACACACACACACACACACACACACACACACACACACACACACACACACACACACACACACACACACACACACACACTGATCTCACGGATGCAGCCGTCAACCAGTCTCCATGCACGGTGCACCCACTTGGCTTCAGTTTAATGATTAGCATGTCACACCGCAGTCTGCCAGAAGTTGATCCGCTAAGGGCTTTGCAAAACCTTCACACAATGTTCAAAGCCAGAAGGAAAAAAATGGGAAAAAAGACAAATACAAGCAGCGTCGAGTAGTGTTTCCTAAAGCCAAAATGTGTGAGTCACTTTTTGGTTTGTGCCCCCCCGAAACAAAAATCTAACAGGTGTGGATGATCCAGGGGAGGTGCTTGAGAGGCAGTGTCTACGGCTGGATATGGCTGGCCGTGCCTGGGCTGTGGAAGCCTCATCTGGGGCCTCCGCTGGCTGGTGGTCTGGGAGTGCTGGAACAGAGGAACGCTCCTGGAATCACTCGTGTTCCTCTCTCTTCTCCTCTACATGGGTATTAACTCAGTGCCAACGGTTCTGGTGAAAGATAAACTAATGCCATCCACTAAAAAGCTTCCAGGTTTTTTTTCTTCTCTTTTTGTTTTTCCCTCACACTCAAGGACTTACAAGAATCATTAGATCTGTCGCTTGTTCTGGGAGAAAACAATGAAATGACAATTACAGTATATCAATGCATTTTCTCATCACTTCCACAAGCCAATTTTACGATTTCACAACGTAATGTGATTCTTAACATGACATTTTAAATCAAATATCCTGACTGTATAACTGTTAGACTGTATTACAGTTATTATAAGTCAATGGTCATATTCAGGTTGTCCAGTTCTAATTGGTATTGGTATTTCTGTTAGAAACATTCAGACATTGTAAGCCTAATTCATCTGTGTGATTGTGCAATGAGCATTTCCAGGTTTCAGTGTGCTATAAAGTGCTTTCTCTCCGCTGTTATCAGATCTTCTTCGTCATCATTGTTTTAAGAGTTTTGTAAGATTAGATCTCTCACACCCTTCACCCCCCTTCTGTCTCCCCCCTGCCTTCATCCTCTGCCTGTCTCCCCCACCCCCATCCTCTCCCTGTCTCCCCCCCTTCTGCCCCCCATCCTCTCCCCCTCCCCTCTCCCCCATCCATTCCCTGTCTCCCCCATCCTCTCCTTGTCTCCCCCTTCTGTCCCCCTCCCCTCTCCCCCATCCTCTCCCTGTCTCCCCCCATCCTCTCCCTGCCTCCCCTCCTTCTGTCTTCCTCCCCCCATCTCCATCCGTTCCTGATCTTTTCATGGCGGTGATGGCTGTGGCGGTGGGGGGGGGGGTGCTGATGCTGGTCTTCAGGGGAAAGGGGCTATCAGTGACAGATTATAGAAAACCAGAGTCTAAAAGGAGCCACAGAGGGTCTGTCTTTTCTAAAGATCTACTGTTTCCAAGGATGAAATCTTACTTGCAAAACTCTCCATTATGTGTGGAGGCCGGTCCCTGAGCAGTGTAGTAAACACTAGCTTACAGGTGGCCCTCCAGTCTCTCCTATAACAAGGAAACCCACTAAAGCCCACAAGTCTTCAGTCACCGCAATCAACCTCAACTCCCAAATTGTCTTGGATGGTAGCGACTGGTTGGATTAGTCTTGGGCTGTTTTGTCCAAACCGGGGCACGCAGATGGGATAATGACTTTTACAAACAGCATTTTGATGAGAAGCGGGGTAGAAGGAATCATATGTAAAATGCACAAAGGCTGCATAAACACATTGAGGCCCGCAGCTGGAACAAACTAAAAAGATGTTTAATAATTTAGAAGCAAGCAGGCAGGCCTTATGCAGCTGTTGTGTGCAGGCAACCATGAAAGGATTCAATCTGACAGCTGGCTCTATCTTTTCCCCTGGTTGCCGTGTGGCAAGGAGAGGAGACGGCAGATTTGGGATTAGCCAATCCCAGTTCCTCTGGCCCATCTGCCACCAAAACCCGTGGCTTCTGACATCCCAACAATAGGTCTGCAGAGATGGAGAGATGGAGAGGAGAGAGAGAGGGGGAGAGAGGGAGAGAGAGAGTCACTTAGAGCATGTGTGCCCGGGAGAGAGAGAGAGAGAGAGAGAGAGAGAGAGAGGGAAGGAGAGAGGTAGAAAATAATACAGCCACCCTGACAGACACAGAGAGACACACGCGAGTGTGCGACACAAACATATGCACACGGACAGAGGGATCAGCTGTCAGACACACGCGTGTGCTTCGTTGACAAGCGGCCAATTGCATATCTGCTGTCACTTTAGTGCTGGAGGGCACATTTTACACTCCATGCATTTTGCACCGGAATACAAAATGCTGGCGGCCGCAAACAATGCTCGGGTCTAATTGGCTGAATTAACTCAGCCTTGTCTTGCATCTCCACCCTGGTTAACGTAGCTCAGCTGGGAGGACCCCCGAAGAGGTGGTGACGGGGATGAAGTGGAGAAGAGGAGGCAACAGGGATTTGAAGGGGCTGGATGCTGGGGGAGGGTGCCGGAGAAGGGATGTTTGCCCGTACAATAGACAGGATTCTGGGTAGAGTCCCAGCTGAGCTCCTTTGCAGTGCCAAGTGGACAGCTAGCTGCTAGCGGTGAGAGATTTGTAGCGCTCTGAGCAGGCAGGCTACAGCCACACTACCAGTGTCTGCATTTCTATTGCTCTCCTCCTGGTCAACGTAGACCTTATCGCTTTCACCTCGCCAGTCTCTGTTGGGTTATTACACCCAGGAATAATCAGACATTGTTTTTGTGTCATGAAAAGAAGAATCTGAAACTCTTTTTTGAAACCCACCTGAAGCCTCTCTAGCCAGTCGCTATGGGGTTATTATTAGGGCTTTGTTAGGGTTAGGGTTAATGTTAGGGTTAATGTTAGGGTTAATGTTAGGGTTAATGTTAGGGTTAGGGTTAATGTTATGGTTAATGTTAGGGTTAGGGTTAATGTTAGGGTTAATGTTAGGGTTATTGTTAGGGTTAATGTTAGGGTTATAAAGTGGTTCCTAAATAATCACCAGAATAATGTCATGTCATTGCATTATCTGTGATCAGAGTGATGAGGTTGATTCAGGGAGTGCTTCACCGAGGGAGTGGCTAACACAAGAAGGGGCTAACACAGGGAGGGGCTAACACAAGAAAGCGTTAACACAGGGAGTGGCTAACACAGGGAGGGGCTAACACAAGAAGGGGCTAACAAGGGAGGGGCTAACACAAGAAAGGGTTAACACAGGGAGGGGCTAACTCAAGAAGGGGCTAACAAAGGGAGGGGCTAACACACGGAGTGGCTAACAGAGTGAGGGGCTAACACAGGGAGTGGCTAACACAGGGAGTGGCTAACAAAAAGAGGGGATAACACAGGGAGTGGCTAACACAGGGAGTGGCTAACTCAAGGAGGGCTAACACAGGGAGTGGCTAACACAGGGAGTGGCTAACACAAGAAAGGGTTAACACAGGGAGGGGCTAACACAGGGAGTGGCTAACACAAAGAGGGGCTAACACAGGGAGGGGCTAACACAGGGAACGGCTTAACCGAGGCAGGGGCTCTAGATCGTTTACTCAGGTCATCGCTGTAAATGTGATTAAGTTTCTCATCACCTTATCTGGTTAAATAAAGCTGGGATTCATTATTACCATTCATGTAAATGTAGCAACAGCAATAGCTAAGCACTCTCAGTAAAACACTATATCTCCCAAAAGCACTTGACTATTTCTCTTAAAATCCCAGTGCTCTTCAATACATCATGATTCAAATTTACTAAAACTTTATAGAAGAAGTACATGAGGAATGTGAGCAGTTGGGATTAGTTCAGTTTGCAATGGATTACTGTACATATGAATGCAGTAGATATCTGCTTTAGTAAGCTGTAATTTCAATGTAGCAGTTATTCTAGTACTTCATTTGACCAAGTGATTCCATTTGATAAGGTGGAAAGACATCCACTCCACAAGTATGGTTTCAGAGCAGATCTCTAGGGACGGATTTAAAGTTATCTTTTTGGATACTGTGTCTGAGATTGGAAGAAACGTAATGAACAGAACAAATGTAATCATTGAACAAAATGGGAACTCCTTTTATATTCATTCAATGTGTTTAATCCAATCCGATTGGTAAAATCCACATGAAAGCTGTTTAAAAACCTGGCCTCTGGGAAACATTAAAACACTGGACGTTAGATCAGTCACGTCAGTGGATTAAAAACATAAAAAGCTGCGTCAAAATGAAACAGCAGAAGAAAACGAGAATAAACCTTTTTCCTCTCTAATTTCCCCCCACTGAATCCAGCCGAGGGAATATGTGTTCAAGGTTGTGGAACAAGGTCCTGAAAGTGATAAAGCACATTAGGGGAAGTGTATTCCTTCTCAATATGGCCTGGGATCTCCGTGGAACACACCCAGCTGTCCAGTAGTCTGCCATTGACTACACCAGCCGTCCCAAAATGCACAATTTTCCCTTCGTAGTGCACTCCCGTTGACTGGGGCTATGCACTACGTAGGGAGTGGGGTACGATTTGGGATAACTGGAACCCCATGCTGTGTTCATTTCAGATCCCACTGTGAACACCTCAGCTACACCAAGAGCTTGAGACACATTAAGCTTGGGTTGCTCTCCTGTACCCCCCACCCACCCCCCCCCCCCCCCCCCCCCCCCCCCCAACTAAAAGAATGGAAACAACAAGTAAATAAACTCCCACAGCCACAGAAAGCCAGAGAGGATAAAGTCAAAGAGGATACCAGAGGCAAGGAAAAAAACGGTATTCTGCCGGTAACTAATATTTTGCTAGCTCCAGGCAATACGTTCACCCTCATGTACCTACAACAGAATACACTTTGGAGTCACTGTTAAAACACACTTGTGCGGTTCCAGATTTCACTTATTAATTATATTTTCCTTAATTCCCTGGTCTTTCCTCTCATTCTCTCTCCTGTCGATTCTTCTCCACGTTCCTGCCGTTCCTCCTCTGCTGGCTGGTGGGTTGGGAACGTCCAATGCTGTCCTACTTAGCTTTCCATTTCCTTTCTTATGATCTTCACATGTTCAACGTCATTGCTGATCAACCGCGTCCCATCTCTCGGAACACCTTCGTTTAAACCCAGGAAATCACTTGTCACAAAGCGAATGAAAGTAATTAAACTCCCCGAAGACTTGATTAGAGAGAGTGAGGCCTAGCTAGGATAGCCTCTCCTGCAGGATGTGAGGTAACCTGACGTCTAGCTGAAGGGATTTGACAAATGGGACCACTGGGCTTTACACTTTCATTCAGTACTTCATTTTTTGTTACTTCCAAGGCATGTTACTTCCAAGGCATACTTCCATCCTCCATTACAGGTGACACATATACAGAGCAGAGAATGTCTGGTTTCTGAGTTTCCTCATGTGGTTTAACCATGCCCATTTTATTCAAAGGGAAGTTTTGCAAGTGCTCTACTCAGAAACACAGTTGAAGCTTTATGACTGCTTAATTAAAGGGGAGGTCTCCATTCAGTTCATCCATATACCTACGACCAGAACGTCTTGAACCCAGTCCGTACTGCTCTAGAACTAAGGAAAGAAGCTAAGGTTTTGTAATTGTATGTATTAAGTTGCTGTCATTCGTACTTTTTATTCGTGATTTTATTGTGTTTCCATTTTAAACTATATCTATGTAGGCATTTTTATAATGTTTTCAGTTGTGGTAGAATTTCAGGTTTACATTTTATATTTCTTAATCTCTTTTATATTATTATTATGTTTACCTCATTAGTATTCTGTAGCATTGATTGTTTACATTTTGGTTACATTTTATCTTTTCTGTTTAACTTTACATTTATTAGTATGAGGTATTTAGTCCGTGTGTTAGTAGTAACTGTACTTTAGTCATCCGACCATTAGGGGTGGTAATGAGTAGTTCGTGCTTGTAAACAGGAAGTATTCTATTTGAGCTGGGAGGTGCTTCTGAAACGAGCTAGGAGGAGCTTCCTAGAGGTTTTAAAAGAAGAGGCATTCCGCTCAAACGGTCTCTTTCTGATTCAACTCGCGCGAGGATAGAACTTAGAACAGGGCAAAGAGTTTATTGTTGTGTTAAATTCTTTTAATAAACCATCTGAAAAGGTAATCCGTTCGACTCGTGTATTTCACTCATTTTCTCTACCATACAGTATGTAGCCTACCATCAAAGCATTTTTTATTTAAATGAAACAGCCAGAGCTAACAGCCAGAGCTAACAGCCTGAGCGAACAGCCTAAGCTAACAGCCTGAGCTAACAGTCAATGCTAACTGCAAAAGCTAACAGACAGAGCTAACAGCCAGAGCTAACAGACAGAGCTAACAGTGAGAGCTAACAGCCAGAGCGAACAGACAGCGCTAACAGCCAGAGCTAACAGACAGAGCTAACAGACAGAGTGAACAGACAGAGCTAACAGCCAGAGTGAACAGACAGAGCTAACAGCCAGAGCTAACAGACAGAGCTAACAGTGAGAGGTAACAGCCAGAGCGAACAGACAGAGCGAACAGACAAACTAACAGCTAGAGCTAACAGCCAGAGGCTGAGCAGATAGGAACAGAGGGACCTTGCCTGTGGATACGGGGTCCTCGCGTTGACCACGGCCCCCTCTTTCATCAGTTTCACCGATCAATAGTGTGTCCAACAGAGACAGAGGAGCCACCCTGGGGACTGTCTGCAGGCACCAGCTGGGAGGGAAGCCCTGTGGACGAAGCCCTCAGGCCGAGAAGGGCTGAAAGGAGCTTAAAGTAGAGAATTATCCCCAATAAAACACGTATAGGGTAATGTCAAACCACGGAGGGCATGGAATTTGTCATGTACCCAGTAAATGTTTCTGTCAAAATGTTTGTCTTGAGACGATGCGCTGGTGATAAATGTTACAATTAAACTATGTGGATTTAGACCTTGAGTTAGGTTCTCTGGTAGAGTAGCATTGTGTATTGACAGAACCATTCTGTTCTCTGTTATGAGCTGCATCTAAGATTAGATTAGATTCAACTTCATTGTCATTGGACAGTACATGTACAGTACAAGAGAGGCAGTTTGCATCCATCTTGAAGTGCAAAAAAGCAGTGAAAAAAGATATGGAGTTCAGTGTGAGGACGTGCAATTGACATGATTAAGTAAATGTGCAGGGGTTCAGTTCAACAATGTAGCAGATTGCAAATGTTCAGAGGGCCACATCTGTGCAACTGGTAAACGGATAGTCCGAACGATAAGCATTGTGCCGACGGCAAAACAAGTTAACAGTAGAAGGGTGTAGGCAAGAGGTTGCGATGGGGAGTACTAACAGAATGTATGTGCAAATGGTCTGAGACATATTCTACATATTCAGATGTGTACATCCGCTACATCTGCGCCACCCTTTTTCTACTCAGTGGATAGAATGAATCATACGATGTACACACACTCATACCAGGAAGCATGTGATTACACTCCATGAAGACCACTTCAACATAGCGTCCTAATTGACCGGAGGAAGTGACGCCTCTGAGCTGGTGCTCAAACACCTCCTGTTTCTCCGGAATTAAACATATATTATGTTATAAGGCATAACAATGCTTTACATAGCGACTCCGCTATATAATTGGAGCGTTGTACCAACACCGAGTCTTTATTTGATCGTCCAGTTGTTTTTGGTATCGCATAACCGAAGTGGAGTTTACAGGTTTAGACGAGCCGCCAGACCTGATTTACGGGTGAGCGTCAAATAAAACGTGTAAACCCCAACAATGACAATAATGTCCGTCGCAATCAACATAAACATTCACGTTTCCTGTGAGGATCTTTTTTCGCTTTCGTGGAATGGGCTCAGATTTCAACACAGCATCTGCGGTTGAGCTACTTCACTTTGCTGATGTTTAGGGAGCTCAGAGAGATAAGTTCCTTGCTCAAATTGATCACTAGAGGAAATATGGGTCAGCCACCCGGTATCCAACCAACCGGCCGACCTCACACCCTCCTGAAGAATCAACCAACCTCGGCCTGCTAAGACTGCATATGAGCCAATTACAACGCGGCGACAAAACTCCACGGCGTGTTTGGGTTGCATCTGGACAGGCATTTGAAACAAGTCAGTGTTTAATTAGGTTATGCCGTGATTTCCTTCTCTGCAAATTAAAGCCCCAGAACCTTAGACAATTAATCTGTGTCTCACAGCTTGTGCGTGTCCGTTGAACGCGGTGCCGCGCGGGGCACTGGGAACGGGGCCCCAGAAGCCCCTGGGCTCTCCCTCATGACCCTTCGGGTATCCACTTCTGCCGCGGGGAAAAAAGCAATTATAAAAAAACAGCTCTCTTCTTCATCGGCTCCTTAGAATTACCAGGAGGAGGTGTTATTGATATTGCTGGGCGAACTTCATTTACTTAGCTAATGCTCCGAACAATAAAGAATTTACTGTTCACGATTATTATTATCGTTCTGTACATTTCGGTTTTGGTTATAATTGCATTCATTGAAAGATATTTTATTTTATTTCCCCAGACAAAGTCGAACTAGCAAAGACGGCCTGACCGGCTGCTGTTTCTCTGTCGGCTAATTGGCCAGACTTGCAATCAGCTCTTGTGGTCACTTATTTTGATGTATTACACCTTCAGAATAATATCGCAGATACCCAAGACAAATTGTATGTATTGTTTTATCCGCTATATCCACATGAATAGAAACACTAATTAGAAACAGTTGTTGTTTCATAATTCCATAAGTACTAGTGAGAGAAGATCACGCAGTTATCCTGAAGAAAGAAAATCACACTTTGTTGTTCTGTGCAAAAAAGGACAGCGGTTTTCTACTAGTGTATCCCTTGTCATGTTCCCCACATGATTCCCTAGGTAACCACCTTTTACCCAAAATGCATCTAACTATCCATCCATCATTTATCGATTATATTAATCGCAGATCACTACCCCTGTGTCTTAGAGCAGTTGGGTGCTGTACCCGTGTGAGAGTGGCATGGACGGGCGCGGAAACGCTTTCAAAGAATAGAGTGTTTGTGTTTCGGAGTGAAAGTACACAACCGGAGGACAAGGAAAAGCCATTTGTCCACGCATCATGGCTTCTGCCCCAGGAGACACCTTTATTCGCTGCTCCGGTGACCTCCCAACATATTTCAGCATTTAGCCTACATAGACGATTTTTGCTCTTCTAGTTGAAAATTGCCAAAATAACCTGAAGAAATGAATGGTAAACAGTGAGGTACGCCTCAACGCGGCTTGACGCCACTCCGAAGGGCAGCATGAGAAACACATCACGGGATGAGCCAATTTAGGATAACATATCAAAACGGAGCTCCAGGCAGAGGAAGAGGCTCTGGCATCCCATCGCAAAGCTGACTTAGCAAGTCAACTTGTCTACAAAGCACTTTTAAATGAACCTATCCATGATTCATGCAGGAACTCTTTGAACCTTCTTGGAGATATGCAGGACAGAGTCACTCTAGGCTAATTATTTGAAGCTGTCATCGTCCGCTAGCGGTGAGGCAGGGGGAAGATGCCAGAACATGGAGCTATTGTTGAATACAGCCACGCGCGTGACCTGATAAATACACTCTCATTTCAATCGATTTCTGTGGAAAGTCGTCCTCCACACGGAGAACCATATGTAGGCAACTTCTATGTAAGGTCCTGTTGTACGCTAAGTCGTTATAAACAAGCTTAAACGGGTCGGTTTATATTGTTAATGTTGATTGACAGCTGTGGTGAGATGGTATACAAAATGTAGGACATTAAATAAAGATTGTAATTGACAGTAGGACTGGGTACTTCACATTGGCAGCTAATGGATTTGAACCGGAGACCTTTCGTGTAACACTCTTGACCACTAGGCTACCCAGCATGCATCACAGCTTTAATGTGAAAATAGTTCTTCTGTTGGGTTTCACACATTCATTTAAACAGGGACACAATCGGATTCACTCCGCTTCATGAATAAGGCCAGGAATATTTTAGGATCGCAAAGTTTCCGGGAAGTTTGCAATGCCCCCGTGTCTGTTCACTGGCGCTGGAAGATGTGCCTTTTTTTTGGCAGTTTAACTGTAACCCCTCTCCAGGTAAACCAGACGTGCTCGGGTTCGGCAGGGAATATCTGTCACAGCTTTCCACCAAAGGGTTCCCATATCAGCGCACTACTGCATTCAGTCGTCACATATTCAAATTCGTCACTTTGATTGTTGTCGTGAAATGACATGGGACTGGGGAGGCACACCACTCAAGATGCTTTTCTGAGGGGAGACATCTGAAATGAGCGTCGTTCTGGTGTCCTCAACAGCTTGAATAAAATATGTACAACATGAACCACCTCCTTTACGAGGAGTGAAACCAATGCCTGATGAGTTAAAAAAAAAATCTCAGCGAAAGATTGGCTTCGACATAAACCGATGTAAATACAGTATGTGACGGAGAGTCATTCTCTAACTGTGTGTTATCAAGTGGAAAAATACATCAGGAACGTGTCCCTCCACAGACACTGTTGCGTCTCACCTTTGTTCTTTGTCACTCTAGTCGAAGTACAAGGTCAGACACCGACTTCCAGAGGAGATTTCTCATTCTTTTATCACATTTTAAATGTTGCCTCTTTCGTCTTTTTGTCGTTCGGCGGCGGGGTTGGAAAGGTGGCGCAGTGAGGACGTGGTTACAACATATCGAATGAGCTTTTGGCAGGAAGAGAACAAAACTATATTTTTGTTTTCATAATTAATTCAATGTCTCTGAGTAAGTTTGCCCTGGTTTTGGAGCGAAGACAAAGGATAAAGCACTTCGGGAGTTTCCACAATAAAAAAGGCAAACTCAACTATGCATGCAGGTTGGTGGGTGAATGATTTAACGGCAAGCTTTACAGAGGAACCATCATATCTTAACATTTGATATTTAAAGGCACTGTTACCATTACTATAATGAATATTCATTAGCTGTAGTCATTCGATTTCCTTTCTACGATGGCATTGTCCTTCCGATGTGCACATAACCCCCCCACCCCCACTACCACCACATAAACACAAACAAACACACACGGAAATGTTACACAACTTCGAACATTGTGTGTGTGTGATGCAGGGCCTTGAGTTGCTGTCAGATCGTTTTACCTCACCAGCCTCCACATCCCCGGCAACAGAGAGGACTCCTGAAGCCGGGTCCTGGCACAAACGTCTGGGCCTTCGCCCGTTGTTACGTTCTCGCGTGCGTGACCTTCGCTCCGCCGGTTCCGCACGAAAACAACGGATGAATAATGAAAGAAACAAACAAGAGGAGTTGTGTGTGGGAGCGGATTCCTCTCGTCTGCTCGTTTCCTCTGAGGCGTCGGAGTGCAAGCAGGCGTGCCTCGTGAGGAACGCCTCATTAGGTATGCATGTGTGGCCGGCTACGAGCGGGCCGTGCCCTGTGGACAGATAAGCAGGTGATTGCACTCCGGGGAAAAGACGCAAGGACACCGGGGCTGACTGGCCCTGCTCATCACTGACAAGTGCTCAGGGATGTTAAGCACACATCAGCCTGATGCCTGGGCGTTTGATTTAATACTTTAGCTGGGAGGGGGAGCAACGTTTGGGGGAAGATGGGGGCACAGTGATGGCGTTAGCAGATCTCCCTTCTCCATATCATAAAGAGGTCCAACCTCAACCTTGTCAAACAAGACTGGAGTCGTCCTGTACGCGAGAGGTCTTGTTGCCTGTTAACATTTTGACCTGAGGAAAGTGGGCATGGAAAGAGGCTGGACCTCACGTTAATAGGACTCTCACAGTTTTACATCACTAATGGGAAAGGCAGACGCAACCCGGCAATGGTGCAGCCCGGTCTGTCATGTTTTATAAAAAGCTACAGAGACAGTTATGCAGTGGAACAGAACCCTGACATGATAACTGAACAGACGGAAAATAAACCCGGGAAATCAAATAAACCCGTATAATCATATAAACCCGGGAAATCAAATAAACCCGTAAAATCATGTAAACCTGGTAAATCAAATAAACCCGGTAAATCAAATAAACCCGGTAAATCATATAAACCTGGTAAATCATATAAACCCGGTAAATCATAAAAACCTGGTAAATCATAAAAACCTGGTAAATCATATAAACACTGTAAATCAAATAAACCCGGTAAATCATATAAACCCGGTAAATCATATTAACACTGTAAATCAAATAAACCCGGTAAATCATATTAACACTGTAAATCAAATAAACCCGGTAAATCATATAAACCGGGTAAATCATATAAACACTGTAAATCAAATAAACCCGGTAAATCATATAAACACTGTAAATCATATAAACCCGGTAAATCATAAAAACCTGGTAAATCATATAAACACTGTAAATCATATAAACCTGGTAAATCATATAAACCCGGTAAATCATATAAACCCGGTAAATCATATAAACCCGGTAAATCATATAAACCCGGTAAATCATATATACCTGGAATCATAGATTTCACATGCATTTTCCATTCGGATTTAGAATGTTGTACATTCCTTGTGAACAGTACTAGGCAGGACTAGACAGGTATTAGCAGAACTAGATAGGCCTAGACAGCACTAAACAGAACTAAGCCTGTCAATACATGCCTAGACAGAACACGATAGGACAAGGAAAGACTATACACCACTAAACAGGACTAGACACCACTAGCCAGTACCAAACAGGACTAGACAGCACTAGACAGTAATAGACACTACTAGCCAGTACTAAACAGAACTAGACAGTACTAAACAACACTAGACAGGACTAGACACCACTAGCCAGTACTAAACAGGACTAGACACCACTAGACAGTACTAGACACCACTAGCCAGTACTAGACAGTACTAGACACCACTAGCCAGTACTAGACAGTACTAGACAGAACCAGCCAGTACTAAACAGGACTAAACAGCACTAGCCAGTACCAAATAGGACTAGACAGAACTAGACACCATTCAGATATGATTCATAACTTCACAGACATGCTGGCTCTTTTTCAGGGCAGTTCATTTCCAAAGCTAATTCCAGTCTAATTAATTTGTTCTTATTAGATAAATAAGTGGAGGGGGGGGGGCTTCACTGTCATGACACTGTTTGCCCAGTGGACATTCAGTAATAAAGTGTACACATTCACAGGATAATTGTTAGCTGATACTAGCGCTGGCCTCTTGAGTGTGTACACTTGAACTAGGCTCTCTGTACCCTAGAGGGAGACTCAGTCAGGGTGTTACTACATTATTCATCTCCTCTCCTCCACCACAAGTACTAGGAGATACGCGGCGAATAGAGGTCCTGCACTCCTTTCTGAAGTCAAGGAGAGAAAGAAAATTACCAGGCTGGACCTGCTCACATGGACTAATAGCCAAAAGGCAACTCTCAAAGACAGATAAATTGATATTTAAATTGGCATTTACTTTGGAAATTCAACGGAGATAGTTTTCATTAGATATGTAATCACTGCGGCTGGTGCGAGCCAGGAGGTACGGCTGCACTTAAGATGAGAGTAATACGAAACAATACAGCACCTTGAACGGAAGGTTAATATGATACATGATCCATACAAATTTGTCCATCAGGGTAATAATATGAGGTATCAGTTTCAAGACAAATTGAAATCCAACACTGCTCTACGGCATACATTAACCAAATCAAGAGAATGCCTAAAAGAACCACAACAAGCGCTTAGGATTTAGTTCTGGTAAAAGTCTCAGAACATTTCGAACACCTCTTGCAATTAAAATGTGCTATTTATTTATTTTAAAATTGCATTCCAGGATTTAATTAATTTAAGAGATGTAAAAAAATGTATACAAATTGTAATTTGCGATTTATAATAAAAATCGGGATTTACTTCAGTATTTACAGGACGTTAGGTATATTTTTAAATCGGGGTCACGCTACACGACTGTGCAACAATTTCCCAGGGACTTTACACATGATAAATATTTTTTTTTTAAATGACAAAAACGCACTGCGGGATAATGTTCAGTTGAACAACCGTCACATACAGTATCAAACCCAGCAAAAGGCAGATGATTGTAAACCCAGAAAACAGCACGGAAACTATCAAAGAAAATGCATTTTAGTCCCGGGGAATTCAAGGACATTTAAAACATTGATTTGTCCCTCACAGACCACAGTGAGTCCACCACCGGCTCTCCTGTCAGGGCCTTTCCTTTCTCCTGGGATGTCGGTTTGTCCATCGACAAATTCCAAAGAAATAAAAATGTCATTGCTTTTCCCCTTCTATTTTCTAATAAAAGAAGATACATGGACTTACTGCGGAGTTAGGTAAATTCCCCCTCAGCACAGACCATGTCTGTGCAAATCCTTCCTGAGGGGCTATGAAGTGTGTGCATGTGGAATTAGCCCCAGGGAGTTCGACGAGCTGAGGTGAGCCCGGAGGTTTAGCCAGCTGATATGACTGGACACCAGTCGGTTAATTAGGCAATTCAATACGGCATCTTTCAGCTGAGCTTGTTACGCACTGGATACATCATGTATTTCTTTCTCTAAGCTTTATGTCTGGGCGCTATATCAAAAGCTTACTTAGCACAGAGGTGGAGGGGGGGTATATTCCAAGGATTGACAGAGACTGAATTGGAAAATAGGTAAATTTGTCAGAAGACAAAATGGCACCAGATTTTAGAAGCAATATGCCCTGTATAGTTTCACATAATAAAGTATTAAATAGGACTGAGCAGCTTTAAGTGGGATCCTGACTGATATAATGGGGGTAGAGCTATTTCAAATCCCACACAATACCTTGTTCAGGCAGTTTTACATGGTTTCAACAGTTCAACATTTATCACTCTGCTCCCAGGGAAATATGACAGGTCCAGCTCTCTGAGCGTCCCCTCATATATTAAGCCTTGCCAGCCATAATCTGTGGCGGTTGTCCGAGAAAGTTCCTCAACTGAAAATAAATGGCTCTGTGCCTCCGTACTTAAGCTGCAACAAAGTGTCTCTGGTGCAGTGAAACTGTTGTATGCTGTAGAACTGAGAGATAGATGCTTCTCCTGGTTCAGCCCAGAACAAACTATAGAGAAGCGACATCCTTAAACACATTGTCACGTGTCCTATGCTTGTCACATGCCAAACAGATGTGCAAATGTTAAAACACACACTATCTAGCTAAACAGAATATAGCAGAATGATAAAAAAATCAGATAGTGGGACTGTGCCAAAGACAGGGAGATTTTATTTCAGGTGTCAAATACAACCGCACTTTCACAATAAACAGTGGCCCTGCTTTCCTAGACAGCCCATCTACTGTACAGTCTAGGTTGGTGTAGCGTTAAATGCTAACCACACTGTTATTCAAGCATGGTGAGGTTGGTGTAGCATTAAATGCTAACCACACTGTTATTCAAGCATGGTGAGGTTGGTGTAGCGTTACATGCTATCCACACTGTTATTCAAGCATGGTGTGGTTGGTGTAGCGTTACATGCTATCCACACTGTTATTCAAGCATGGTGTGGTTGGTGTAGCGTTACATGCTATCCACACTGTTATTCAAGCATGGTGAGGTTGGTGTAGCATTAAATGCTAACCACACTGTTATTCATGTGCTGACGTGGCAGTGATACAGACACAACTAGGCCCGTGTAACAACAAAACACTGAGCAATGACACGATAAAGTCCCAACTCCGCCACAGCGTTCGGAAAAAACAAACAGCAGGAAAACCAATAGAAACATAAACGTCTGGTGACAGCCCCAGTCAAACGGCTGTGCCACCTTTGGATATGTTTGTTGTGGCACGCCACGGAGTCCTATTTATTTCTGTTTAAACGAGACCTACACGGTGGTAAATAATTCACTTATTTGGGGTTGTGTGATACAGCGAGGGCTTGCTGGGTTTCTCTCGTGTCTCCGGAGGCTTTCAAGTCTACTTACGTTGGGCTTCCCGGGACTTTTCATGTTCTTATGGAAAATATCCCTTTGAAATCCCTGAGCTGCACATTTTAATCTCATTTGTGGATGTGAGTGATGCCAAGACAGAGACAAGGAGGGCTGCGAACACTTTTTTGTGTGCATAATTTCGTTCGCCAGGAGAATCCCGCCGCTGACATAGGAGGAGTGATTTAATTGATTCTAATCATACACCTGAGATGAGGAAAACACCCTGGATCTGCCCTAAAAAGATAATTCCTGGCGACTACCAGGATATCTCAGACTACCAGGAAATCTCACTCTCGTAATCGTTATGGCCTTTTCTGGTCATTTAATTATAGGGAACTTTAACTGCCTTTAATTAGAGAATGTTATTATGATCATTTTCTTCTTTTCCAAAATGTTTAATTTAACACCAGTCCTTTTTAATGAATTGGAACAAATAATTGTGTCACACTTATTATAGTACACTTTAATTCAATTTTGAGGTCACTTATAAAATGTTTGTAGTTTTCCATGAAAGCATACATGAAATTAGTTAAAATATAACAAAATAAATCAGAAATATAGTCGTTGACAAGGTTAGAAATTATGTCTTCAATCTCTGCCATCGATTCAGGTGGACAACCAGGCTATGATGTTTACTACATTTCATTATATCTATGTTGCCACATCACCATTTGCGATTTAATCAGGGGGAATTACAAAGTTTTGCTATTAATAATTTCTCTGTGATTTAAATACATTTAATCAAGGCCGAAGTTTGTTTATATTCATGAATTAAATATGTGTGTGACATAGTCAGTCCAAAATATTTTTTTTAATAATAAAAAGGCTGGTCTTTTAGCAAAGCAAAAAAATTAAACCTCTCAAAAACTACAGTTTTCCTGATCAATCACAACAACACTGAAAGTATGAAGGACAACTTGTTCTGACTGTTTGTCAACTTGAATGGCTTTAAATGGTAATAATATTTCTCAATTATTGAGTTGATATTCATAAAAACAAAATATTTTCACAGTTGTTGTTGATGCCCTTTCCTGTTAGAATATTAATTTAGCAATTTAGCGGAAAAAAAATGCAAAATCTAATAGAATGCTTAGTCAAACCCTTACAATCCATTAGTAGGACAATGTTTGGTAAATAATGCACAATTGTACACAATAAAAGAAAAACAGACAAAATTCTGTCCAGGGAGTTTACATGTGGGCATACTAATATTTAATTAATATATTACATCGCATGGGAGCTGGCCATTAAGCAGATGGATCCTGGATCCACAAACAAACAGATAATAATTAATGCTTCATAAAAATGACTAAAGGATCCGTAGATTCAGAATGTGAATGCTATTTTGTCAGACTACATTTCCCATGTTTCTCTACTGGGATGCAAATTCATTGGCAGACCTTGTGTGTATTCTCCTGGAGTGGGAACCCACGAATTGGTTATCCTCTAAAATTCAGACAATGTACTGCATAACTAGGTATTCACAACACAAGTGTGTACTCACTACACAAGTGTGTATTCACAACACAAGTGTGTATTCACAACAGAAGTCCATTATTCAAATAAGCCAGCAACGTAGAGGCTCATTCACACGTGTGTTGATATTTCCCAAGAGTACATCTAACATCTTGGCTTTTCTTTCGCCATTCCCTGACTCTGGACATCACTTTGTGCTAATGAGCAAATTGAAGTAAGACAGATAAAGCAGCCTTGTATGGTAGCTTGTCACTCGAATTGGGAAAAGATGATCCGCAGTAAAAGTTTATCAGGTCTGGGAATTTAATATTTTCACTTGCAATAAGTAGCAGTTGGTGTGAGTACATATATGTTCTCCTCTGCTGCAGAAGATTGCGGGGCTCACGGCGAACCACTCTAACAACATTGTCTCATTTTGTTGTCAGAATGAATACAGGCTGATGTTTTTACCGGAGGACCAAATTACATCAGTGAGTGTTGATGTGTGATGGGGAAACACATGTTTCTGGTCATCGCACTCTGCATTCAACCTGCCATGGCTATAGGTTGGGAAATAAGTATGCAGGCCTGTGACAGGGTTCACCCTGGTAGTAGATGTAGAATTTATACAGTAACAAGACCAGTCTGATAGGAGTTGCAGTTTCTGTATACGGTACAAAGGCCAGTCTGATAGAAGTTGCCGTTTTTCATACAGTCACAAGACAAGTCTGGTTGCTGTTTTTCATACAGTACCAAGAACAGTCTGAGTAAACCATACAGCATTAGATATCAGCATGCCTGTGGATCAATAAACAAGCTTCTTTAATTCACCCAGAGAACTTACTCTTCTTGGGGTAACCCCCCACCCCACCTCCACACCCCACAGTTATTCAGACAGTGATGTTCCCCCACCCAAATTTAAATTTTTGGGGTGCATATTAAAACAAGGCACCGCCTACATGACCTTATTTAAATCACTGACTTCACATTCCAATCACTTTTCCCTTTACATTTTTTTTTTGAAGGAGATTCATTAATCTTTGTCGAATACAATGACATACATCTTTAATGAGGTTGCTGTCAAGTCACATTTTCGTTAGAGAGACGCACGCTGAATGACAGCAAGCAATATTAATAAATTTAACATGGACCGTATTAATTTTTAACGCAACAAGAATGGAGGGCGACTCTGATATTTCCATTCTTTCTCACGAGCATTTTCAAATGGTTGGGATTTATGGCGTGCTCAGTAGACACTGTGTTTCCTCAAAATTAAGAGCCTGTGTATAAATACAATTTACATGTCATTAATAAGTAAATTAGGAAAATGCCTTTCAAGAGACAAGTACATAAGCATAATCTCCATATTAAAGCAGTAGCCTTTGAAAGCAGTCTGTGGGAGGACAGCAGGTTGGGCGATATGGCATGCCGCTCACGTCTGAACTCTCACCACTTCCGCACCTTTAATGACTGAGGAGTTCACTCATGAAGTGTTTCTACACCTTGGTGCTGTAAATGAACAGCACACAGAGGGCCACCCTGATCAGGTTACAGAAACCAAGAAAAGACAGAGGAAGGGAGAGAGACAGGAAAGGAGAGAGGATAGGAGAGAGATGAGAGAGAGGATAGGAGAGGGAGGAGAGAGAGAGGATAGGAGAGAGAGAGGAGAGGGAGAGGATAGGAGAGGGAGGAGAGAGAGAGGAGAGAGAGAGAGAGAGGAGAGAGAGAGTGGAGAGAGAGAGGATAGGAGAGAGTGGAGAGAGACAGAGGAGAGAGAGAGGGAGAGAAGAGAGAGGAATGAAGAGAGAAAAAAGGAGAAAGATAGGAGAGATAAATGTGAGGGAGGAAAAGAAAGAGGTGGGCATGAGATAGGAGAGAAGAAAGTTGGTAACAGTTACAGAAAACGAATTATCGACAGCATTACCCATTTTTTCCTTCTCCTGTAACAACATTAAAATGTTAAGATTCATTCCTCCAAAGCTTGCGAAGAAAATTTTTTGATTAAGGATGCTATTTCAAATTAAAAAAAATACTGCTGTGATTTTAGGTTTTGGTCCCAAATCCCAGCAGAGACAATTTGCTATACGTTTAAGCCCGGTGAGAACACTCTGCCTGTCTGTGTTAAATCAGGAAGTAAGCTACGGTTGCTACGGTTGATATCATACATGTTTTTTGCAGTAGCTTTAGCGATTATAGGAAATTATATGCAAAGCCGGAGTTCTGATCCGAAGTTAATTTATAAATGTGTAGAACTTATTAATTAGCAATGTTGTTACTCGGGGAGCACGCACTACAAATAATTTATTTCCTGCTTGTCAACACAGGAAGTAAAGTACCTCTTGAATTTGCATGTTGCCCCTCCTTCTTTTCCAAGTGCCCATTTGTTTGTTTTGTGCTAAGGAACGTCTCTTTTACACCTAGTTTGTTTTGTCTGGTTAAATCGAACCTGATACGATTTTTCTACGTGGTCTGGATGCTTTGGGGAGATAAAACATAGCTGACATCACACCCTGGTGCGCATGGAATAGGCATGGAGTAGGCACACTGTGGTCCAGTAGAATGTGGTGGTCCCTGGCGGTTACCAAATTGCGAAGGCAATCCAAGTGAAATGTACCCAGACGCCGTGCTAGCTATAGAAGACTCACCGCCACTGACTAGCTAGCGCAATGAGTGTAGCAGAGGACAGACATGAGGCAGCCGGGAAGGGAAAACAAAATCGAAAAATCCACCCAAAAAGTTTTTAGTGTGAAAGGCTAGTTTGGCCATGCACAGTAGATGCATGTGCACAAGGCATTGTGCCACTGGCAGTTTGGGTCATTAAACAGTTTGGAGGGGTGAACATTATAGATACAGGTGACGAACCAATTGGCCAGCTAGGTAGTCAGAAGTGGCAGAACTGTTCATAAACTCCTAACAATTACAGACATGCAATAGTTTCGAATTATTTTTTTGTGCCACCTGTATTTCAAAGGGATGTAAATGACCGCACAAAACACCTGTCAAGCTTCCTATGGAAAAGTCAAAATAAACATTTCTAAATCTACAGATTCCTTCACAAACCTTGGCACTCCCCAGGGTTCCCGCAGATACCCAGAAACAAAGATAAAATCAATAATACTATATCAGCACCCTCCTGTGCCCCCACACACGCCGCTGCCAGACTGTGTTAGAGGCTTCATTTAAACCCTCTAGAAATAACATATTGGGCCTAATTTCCGTCACAGGCTCCGTGCCAAACTAATTAATTTGGTGTGGAATGAGCAGTTTGCTCGCAGTACGCCGACAGCACAACACATAAATAAGACCCATTCTGGTCCTGCATATCTCCAGGAGCAGATTGGACACACAGGCGTAGTTAGTGTCACTCAGAGGAACTTTCAACATGTGTTGTTCCGCAGAAACATAACGATTCCGAGGCTAAAAGAGGCCATTACGTTTCATCTATGTTTCCGTAGACCCGTCCATAAACAGAAACTTGGTACACGTTATTTATTTTTAATTTTTAGACGTCTTATTTGTGTCAGCTAGCGTAGCGTCCAGTCAACTGTTGGTTCACGCAGCACAAATGTTAGCGGAACACACTGAATCAATGTAAAGACTGGATAACTGAGTGGAAAATGACAGAAACATCAGCATTATTTCTGTATAAGAACACACACACACATTTGAGCAGTTATTCATTAAGTCTGTCCATTCTAGTGGTCGATCGACCATACAGAAGTTTAGTATCTATAAACATGATAGTTCATTGTGCTGAAGAGACACCCTGTTTCAGAAAATACTTAAGATATGTTCAAACGAATCCATTCTCAAAGGAAGTGCATCCTCAAAGACACCAAGAATATCTGATATTCTTTTTAATGTCCGGATCGGCAGTAAAGCCCAGTCCTGGTTTAGGGCCTCACAGTGGCTCTTTTAACCGCTAACAAGTTGGCTAGATGTTAGCGATCGCAGAGTAAAATCACTCCATGTGGAGACTCCGAGAAGGCAGACCTTCCTTGGTCACCTCAGGGTCTCAGACCGAGTTATGATACGCGTTTGCCACCCAGTAGCTATAGAAGATGAGTACACTTTGCTAATGAAATATCTCCAGTATGTACGGCACTGTGTGTGTAGGCAGGTAGGACATATACTATGAAGGCGCAAGTGCAAAATTATATTTGGGGATTTTTGGTATCTCTTTCCTAGGTGAAAGGTGAATTAATGGCTGGATTTCTCTTCCTCTGCATGCAGTTAGACATAATTGTTTATCTCGAATGCATGCAGCTGCAGATTAATATTAAGTAAAGCAAACCCTGAATGTCTTAGGGAACAGCTAGCATGCTACATACGTAGCACAGGTTCACTTAATCACCTCTAACCCCCTTCGTAATGGTCACATACAAACACAGTCATCACGCACCATTGCTCAAATCCCAAACCTAGCTCTTCAACTCGACAATGAAAGCAGGTTTGAGAACATCGTATCGACACAGAGGAGCGAATGATGACTTAAAGGTTGCCGAGCCAGTCACAAGCGGACGCTGTTTCGAAATAGCGTAGTGTGTTTACAGAATACACCCTTGCGATACGATCAGAGAGCATTTAATGTCCGACTTCTCTCTCTCGCTGCACTGGTGTACCTCTTTAAGTCTCCTCGTGTTCAAGCGGTCTATCCATTTCCCCCCGCCGTATCAGTTTCAGTCAGCTAAATAAAATAAAAAACGGATTTGGGATAAAGCTCCCAATCTCTTTTCGTAATCCTGTTTCTCTGCCACCTGACCGTGCTATCGGACAGATGCCCTGAGTCGGAGAGGTGACAGCAGACGTCTGCAGTGTGTCTGGACGACTGGTTTGGCGCGGAACAGGCTGTTATCGGCACAATGTGATCCATGACGCGGCGTGACATTTCTGAGGTACACGTTAACCGGGAATAACCGCATCCGAGTGACCTGATGGCATGACAACCACTCAAACATTAGAAGACACGGATTGGCAAATAGGCCGGAATGGCATTCATTTGTGGACGGCTTGACGAACTCAACGCCACATGAGAACGTTGGATTTCAGTGTAAGCGAAGGGCCATGCGGGTTTGACACCACGTTCCTCTGACCCAAAGAACCTCGCCCAGAATTCCCATCACTGTGATCCGTGTTTGTTATGGGAGTAATTAGAGGGGACATAGCAAACCCAGAGCACAGAGTCCGATCATTTTAACCGGAGATAGTAAACTTTCACTTTTCCAGAAGTAAGCGCATAACCATTACAGCTGAGGAGAAACTCGCTGACTTTCCATTTCTCTATGTTCACTCTCTCTCCCCTGTCTCTGTCCCTCTGTCCCTCTCTTTCTGTCCCTTCTCTCTAGCTCAACCCCCCTGGCGGCACCTCCCACCGTGTCTCGCGGAACATGTTCTGTGTAAGGATTTGTCTTGTTTTGCTCCAGGATGTGATGAATGTAGTCTACAGATTTTATAAAGCCCATTCATCATCAAATAATGTGACACGAGATGGGAATCTAATTCTATTGTATCCGTCTCTGACGTTTTCACAGTGCCATTGTGAAAACTTTAATTTACAACAGTCAGACAGTATTGAATGCTCGCACACCCCCTAACAAATCAGGCACTTTAACGTGAGGTGTTTGGCGGCTGGTAAACATGTTTATAATCTCAGTGATCAAGGTGTGTCCTGTTGTTTAAAGGAATAACATTTTAACATGTACACTGCGTGCTATCATTTGCACAATGCGTAGTGTATGTTCTAATGAAGGCAGACACATGTGCTGGGGCAGAGAGATGAGGAAGTAGTTAGCGATTGGTGGCATTCTAAGTTTTCTGACCATTGACCTGGTCATACAGGGCAATGTTTTGGAGTAGTGCTCTGTATGGGGAATAGAGAGTCATATGGGGAATATAGTGTCATATGGGGAATAGAGAGTCATATGGGGAATATAGCGTCATATGGGGAATAGAGCGTCATATGGGGAATAGAGCGTCATAAGTGGAATAGAGCGTCATATGGGGAATAGAGCGTCATATGGGGAATAGAGCGTCATATGGGGAATATAGCGCCATATGAGGAATAGAGCGTCATATGGGGAATATAGCGTCATATGGGGAATATAGCGTCATATGAGGAATAGATCGTCATATGGGGAATAGTGGGTCATATGGGGAATATAGCGTCATATGGGGAATATAGCGTCATATGAGGAATAGAGCGTCATATGGGGAATAGTGGGTCATATGGGGAATGTTCTCTTACAATCTTCCCTGGTCACTAATGAGGACTCCCTCCGAGTCCAGATTCTTTCTAGGTTTTGACCCTTTTAGAAGGTTTCTGTGTAGGAACTTTAAGGCAACTGCTGAAGTAAAAAGGTTTTTGTCAAATGAATTAATTGATTTGACAGATTAACATAAGACTTCATTACTAGACTGCTGTGCTAAATCTGTAGAAATCACATCCTGGAAACAGGATTTATCACCTCTCGAAAGCTACATGGTGTCTGACGTGATTGTGTTTTGAAAGAAGCAAACTCAGATTATCTATCAGAGGTGGGTGATGCTTTGGCGTCCCCAGAAGGTCCAGGCACATAACAAGGAGGACTCCTCCACGCTGTGATAGCAGCGAACTCTCAGAAATCACGTGTGTTGACTCAATCAGACACGGTGGGGGTTGATACCATCTGGATATGTGAAAGTTAAAGTTGGCTGTAAAACTCAGTTAATTAAACAAGAGCAGAGCCAAGAGACTTGAAACAACTGAGGCCCAGATACAGTACTTTAGAACAATGGGCCGCAGAATATGTGCTATTTCAGTGAACGGTCCAGTGTCGAACTAACAACAATGTGCCACAACGATGAACACAGGCGTGGAAAACAACTTTCTCTAAGTGTTAACTTTTGAAACGCGCCTATAAAGGTCACAGTAGGAAGACATTTAACTAGGTGCTATAACGCGTCTGAGAGGATAAAACATAATGAGTGAAATAAATCGTCATTACATGGGCACGGCCATATGATTTATGCTGATATTCGACACGTTTTGAGGGTATTACAGTGTCCTAAAAAAGAACATTAACAAGCCACATAAAAAGGCAGCATTATAAAGCAGGGGAAACCTTATTATGTGGCAGGGTGTAAAGAATCACGAGACAAGATAAATTGTCCCAGAAATGATACTGTTTTAATTTCTCTTCCTGGTGGGTCTGGCTCAGTGGGTGGATCTCCTTTTAATTTTTGAGGATGGGGTCAGTTTTTGGAGCTCATTAACAGCTAACTTGCTAACAGGCAAGGCTCGTAAAATATGAAAAGAAATTAGCGAGTCGTAATTTGACAGAAGAACTAAGGCGACAATAATGATGGGAAATAAACTGACAGACAGAATGATAATGTTACTGCCCTCCTACTCCATTAACAGTCTGTCAGTCTGTCTGCTAGCGAAGCCAAATGTCATTCATATTTTAGCCAGAGTGCAGACCCACTAATTGGCACTATAGCTTTCTTCTCTCAAATTAAATTTAAATCCATCCCTCCCGGCCTTACTCACCTTTAAAGCGAAATCATTTGAATTCAAACGAAAGCGCCGGTGACAGGGAACGAGGGAGTGCCGAGACGGGGCTGAACCCAAAAAAATACAACTTTCTTCCCTGGTCCTCTTTTTAATGAGATAAAAAATTCCGGCTTCTCCCCATTTCCCAGCCATAATTGCTGATTATGTTGTTATACGACATCGTAGGAGCGCTCCCCTCTCCTCAGGAATCTCCTCCCCTTCGCTGAGATTCAGCCTGGCATCTGGAGTGCTTCAAAGGGCCCCGGGCTGGAGAGGTGGGAGGCTCATTTGGAGAATCTCTTTGCCCGGCCGCGGGTCCACACGAGCCCAGCAAGGTAAACACTGTGTGCCTACTCCTAATTACCCCTTCGGAACCGGCCGTGACAGGTCCGTTTCGGCTGACCCCCGCGGTAATAAAGCTTTAGGACACATGTATTTCTTTTGACAGTTTAATCAGGAATTCAGAGGCAGGGGCACAAAGCAAAGCTACCATGAATATTTGAAAAGAACGACAGAAAAATAAAATAAAAATAACATCAAAAGGGCCGTCCAGGACTACTGCGGTGCATGACAGACAAGGGGAAATTAGGCAAGTGATTCTAATCAATAATCTCCTGATCTCCTACATATTAATACACTGCCTGCTGTTATTAAAGCACAAAGAGACAGCGGGGTGGAGGAGGACTGAGAGGAGGGTGAGAGGAAGGCAAAAGGAGCGAGAGCAGAAGAGGGGGAGAGGAGAGTTTGATTAGGGAGGAGATTGGCTAGAAGCGAGAATGCAGCGAGAGAGAGGGAGTCAGAAATGAGGAGCACGTGGAGTGGCTGTGGGATGAAAGGCGAGGGATTGTCTGGAAACGAAGAGACCGTGAGGAAATTGGGGAGGATTTATCAGGAGAGGTTGTGGGGGAGGTGGCACGGAGAATGGGAGGACAGGAGGAGAAGGGGGAGATATGAGGAGAGGGAGAGTGGGGCGAGAGAGTGCTTAGGTGTCGTTGATTATGTTGGTGTTGAAGACCTGACTAGTTCCGGGTCCACGAATAGACTGCGTAAAAATCCACAGAAGATTGGCAAACTCAGTCTAATCCCATCGTCAAGACTGGCAGTGTCCCGGGACCGTCTCCAGGACCGTAATGTGACCTGACAAGGTGAAGGCAGCGGCACGCAAATGAGACTGGAAGACTGGCCCGCTGGGGTGTTCGTCAGGGTTGCCACGATTCACCAGAGACTTTACTGACCTGTTAGCGATGCGGATGGTTCGGTGATAGTTCCGTTCCACGCTCTGAACTACTTGTTGTCAAATGAAACTTACTGTGTGAACTTCTGCTTCGGAATGAACTTCATGGAAAAGGTCGCTAACTCCAAAACACAGAGCTGAAACTGGTTGAATTAACCTGATCTTGACAGCCATCCCGTATACGGGATCATTTCAGTACCCTATACAACCACTAGCGAATTTAATAATACATTTAATAATGAATTTAATAAACTTTATTAGCAATTGAAAGGACTGCTAATTGCGACGATGAGGTCATCATTGTTGTAAACACTTTTTAACCATATCGATTATATACGATGATATTGTACTTACATAAGCCAAAGTCGATCGTTTTAAGGATTCAAGGGTTTAGGATTCAAGGGTGTTATTTTGTCATTACAATAACAGGTTATGAAATAAAATGCTTGGATCTCGCCCTCCCCAACATTGCAATACAATAATAAAAAATAAAATTTAGAAAATAGAAATGTAAGACCTATGTTAGAAATATACATCATATAGCAGAAATATACATCATATAGTAATACAATAGTAAAACATAAAAATCCCAGGTAGCTATAGCTATGCACAGTTATGGTAAAGTGATCATATAAATAATTGTCCGCCGTAGCTAGGTAGCTATTTTAAGTGTCAAGTGGCAGTTGTTGACTCTCTCGACTGCGGACCCGTGGATGAGAATGGGTGCGTGGTCTCCTCGCCGCTTCTTCCTGTAGTCCACAATTATCTCCTTAGTCTTGCTGACGTTGAGTTGGAGATTGTTCTCCTGACACTACAGAGACAGTGACCGACTCGTTGTTATCGGAGATCAGGCCTATAACAGTGGTGTCGTCAGCAAACTTAATGCTCTCGCTTTTCTTTTCCTATATTCCCAGTTATATTATTAGCATTGTTTATGACCCATAGTAATCCAAAATAATACATATTCAGGCGAGACTAGACGTTTACAAAATGTAACATGTAATATTTCACTAGATGAAGAATCCTAGACTCTCTGATGCCCATATTTAGATGAAGAATCCTAGACTCTCTGATGCCCATATTTAGATGAAGAATCCTAGACTCTCTGATGCCCATATTTAGATGAAGAGTCCAATCCTCTCTGATGCCCATATTTAGATGAAGAGTCCAATCCTCTCTGATACCCATATTTAGATGAAGAGTCCAATCCTCTCTGATGCCCATATTTAGATGAAGAGTCCAATCCTCTCTGATGCCCATATTTAGATGAAGAGTCCAATCCTCTCTGATGCCCATATTTAGATGAAGAGTCCACGCCTCTCTGATGCCCATATTTAGATGAAGAGTCCAATCCTCTCTGAGGCCCATATTTAGATGAAGATTCCAGTCCTCTCTGATGCCCATATTTAGATGAAGAGTCCAGTCCTCTCTGATGCCCATATTTAAATAAAGAGTCCACGCCTCTCTGATGCCCAGTGGCTTAAATAATATTAGGCGTTAGTAGACAACATATGATCATATTAAACATGATGTAGTGATTCACAGTTTCCTCTTCAGAAAACATACTTCAACTAATGGATGAAGTTTACGGTTGTATATATATATCATTACAATGTCACTTTTAATTATGAAAGCAAGTATGCTCTCATATTGCCTTTCTAAGAGAGCAAATAATTGTCATGTTATTCTAACGAACGAGTAGTCACTCTAAATCAGCAACCAATGCATTTCAAGAGGGAATGGCTGGGGTAACTGTTTGACCACTTTTTCAACAAGTTAGTGTGTCGCCCGTGTAAACCCTCGTAAGCGTAGTTAACATGAAAACGAATGATTGTGGTTTGTTATAGGACTGTTTGACAGGGATTGAGAGCTTGCAGCTGCAGAAGGAAACCACACTTGGTTGGAAGATATTCTTGGCCGACCGTAAAGTGAGAAATGTGGCTTCACTCATCTGGAGAAGAAGAGACCAGGCTGGGAAGTCAGTGTAAATCTGGAAATGGTTAGTGTACGGAGGGTCGAAACAAGTACATTTCTTATAACCCCGACGGACGGCTGAATAGGCTGTTTTTTTCCAGGCAGCGTATTTGGTGAGGTTTACATTCCGGAGCTTAGCAACCTAAATTAGTTGTCGGTGAACTATTAAACACTGCGAACATATGTTGGCAAGAGGTACTGTGTGGTTGGATGGAACTGATTATGGGAGAGTCCGTGAAATAATAATCTAAATGTGCCTAGTGATACAGAAAATCTCTACCAAAATACATCCATAAGTTCATCTGTCTCTGGGGAACGAGATAAAGGTCCATCCGGGATGTTCTCTCTGAGGGAGAGACCAGTGCCACATGTGGCTGTCAGAAACAGGAGAGGCCCGACAGAAAAAAACTCCGGGACTTTACGAAGGGAACCCCCTAAACAGAAAAAAGACAAGGGAGGAGGAAGATAATGACGAGGAAGAGGATTAAAAAGATGAAGGAAGAAGTGGAGGAGGAGAGAATGGTGGAGGAGGGAGGGGATGAGGAGAAAATGGATGAAGTGAGATTTAGAGCTGTTTTTTTAAACTTTACCCATGTCTTTCAACTCATACACAGACATGCACAGACAAACACACACAGGTTTTAAGCACCAACCTGGGAATTTGAATATCCCACGCTGTGGAATTTTTGTTCTTCTGGTTTAAACCCAGTTCATATTTCATAGAATAACTCAAGAGCACCTGGTCTACCCATTAGACTATACTCAACTGATATAAATCAGTATTAATAGATACACACATATTTATTTACTGCCTTTATTGTTCAATGGGTAAAAAGTTCAAGATCTAATTGAATATTTTTTTCTTACCCTGGCACATGTCTCATGTCTGGGAAAACGGCGAGTTATATGATATTTCCGGGTAGCATGTAAAGCGATATTTAAAGAGACAAAAGAATCAAATGGCTTTCCAGAAGACCTCCACGTTTAAACACAAAAGCATATGTCGTTTTATTTTGAGCACGACGAGTGACGCCACGTATTATCCCATGACTGGTAACCTAAAACTGGAGATTGAATAGGCCTAAAAGCGCACAATTAACGAGTATCAGGCGTGTAATATAATCCAACATAATTGCCTAATTGCTTTCATATTACGGCACCCGACGCTCCACAATTGACTAGACCGATCGAGTTAGAAATGACTTTGAACGCCGCCGTCACTCTTCAGACACTTGTTGCATGTCTTGTGGTACCTGACAGGCATCGCGGCGCTGCGGGCCACTGTTCTCTCGACAGGAAGGAGGGTGAAATGTGTGACACATGTAAATAGGATCCCTCCAGCTGACGTTACGTGGCACCAAACAACAGCGTTCCCCCGGGCCCTCATCATAGCGGGGACTCGTTTTGTCTCTTTACCCCATTACTGTCTTATCAGAAGCGGTTTGCTTGTCGCCAGATGACAGTCTGAAATGCCGGGGAAAGAAAGGAGAAGAGAAGGAGACGTACCGTTAATTAAACGAACGAACGCATTAAAGAGAACAACTGTAACACGTTAGCGGAAATGCGTTCTTTTTTTTTGGTTTTTGCGCAGGAGAAAAAAAACTAAGCGAGAACACGCACCGCAAATATCGCCACCAAATAAATGTCAAACGACGCTGTGACGATGAAATCAATAATGAATACATAATCATCCTGATTATTAAAACAGGAAAACATGGGGTTGGGCTGAATGTCAGGGAGGAAAAATGAAATCAATTAAGACGGTGATACTGAATGACATTTTTAATATAAATAAATGGGCCATAGGGGAATGATTCTCCATTAGGTGTTAGGGAAAGTTAGATTATGAGGGGTGTGGGGCCCCCCTCTGTCATCTGGGCCCCCTCCCACAACATCCCCCCCCACCTCGCCGTTTCTCTACAGACCTCTCTAAACTCTTCAATTTCCTCTTTTATATTTTCTCCCTGTCCTTTACTCTTCCCACTTCTCTCCCCCCACTCCCTCTCTCTCCTCCCTCTCCCCCTTGTCTCCCTGTCCTTTACTCTTCCCACTTCTCTCCCCCCACTCCCTCTTTCTCCTCTCTCCCCCTTGTCTCCCTGTCCCTTACTCTTCCCACTTCTCTCCCTCCACTCCCTCTCTCTCCCCCTTTTCTCCCTGTCCCGTTCTGTTCCCACTTCTCTCCCTCCACACCTCACTCTCTTCTTCCACCTCTCTCTCTCTCTCCTTCTTTTGTGTCAGATTTGGTGTGTATTCCCAATACTCTCCTATCACACTCCTCCCATCCTCCCAGAAGAGGGCCCCAGAAGCCGGACTGAACAGTAAGGCTTTCTGAGAACAAGGTACATCTTTTATCTGGATTATTTATGTGGCAGTGATGCGCATGGGGCGATTAACAGGGGTGATGTTTTGCTTACGGTCAGCTGACCAGCCACAGAGTGGTGTCATGTGGTGAGTCTGTCATGTCACAAACCCCGCCCAACATAACCCTTCCCCCCCACAGCAGACCCCTGTTGAACTCAATAAACAGCTTTTACCTCGTGACGGAACAATAAAAAACTTGGTAGAATTTTTTCCACTATTTTCACATCTGTGATTTTGCTAAATGTCACGTGATGCTCAGTCATTATGTGTTTACATATGTCAATATTTGTTTGGGTTTGGGAACCTTTTCCATGTGTTTGCTTTGGTTTGTGATAGAGGTTAAATGTTTTCACAACGCCATAATAATGAGATAATGAAACACAAACAGGTTAATCCCCAACTGGCCATTGGAACGGGCCGTCCAGAGTTTTGGTTGTGCAGCCAGACTAGAATGCCTGCCACCTGGGCCAGTTCCAGGGTGAGTCCGGCATCCACGGCAACGATGCCACTTGGACCGGATCACGGGCCAGGCTGACCGCCGTCTCTGCCACTTGGCTTTGAGGTCCAGTGCCCGACTGCCAGGCCTGAACGAAGACCCGTGCGTGTCAGTCTTGGTCAGGATCTGAGGTGGGGAGACACACACACGTTCAACCTCCTCACTCGCAGCTTCCAACGCCCCTGCTATTGGTCCACTGTCAGTCAGGCCGCCGCCCCCTCTTCCTCCCTGAGCTGCTACTTTCATTGACGATAAGAATGACATTTGATTTGACTTTAACAGGTGAGAGAACGAGGGACGTCAAGCCCCCTCCCCCACACAACCCCCCTCAGAAACGAAACAGAGAAAATCTACAATTGCTACTGTATCTTCAAAAATAACCTGCAATAAATATTCGCCAGCTCCCAGATAGGAATTGATTGTGATTAGGGTAGGGGAAGAGAGATTGCACCTCTCCCTGTGCCACTGTGTCGTTTGATATGGAGGTGCCAGGGGACCCCGAATGACCAGCCAGGAGATAGGGGGTAGCATTAAAGTAGGTCCGTGTCCCAACCTAAAACCTATTCCCCGTGAAGCGCCCCGCCGAGCCCGATCCAAAGCAGTGCACTATCGAGGAGGTAGACGGCCATTTGGGACAGAGGCTAGTTGTCGCTTTGCTAACAACCGCGCCTTGTGCCCCCCAGATGACCCGTCCTCTCATTAAGGACGCCGGGCGAGCACATTTATCTTCGCCATCACAGAGGTTCGTTAAAGGGCCGCGCTGATAGACAGAGCCGCCGTAATTACGTAGCGTATAAATCCACTATATGAATAATGAATAAAGCTGCTTAAGGATGTATTTAAAGCTTTGAATAATACCTTCAGACCCACACACGCACACACGCACACACATACGCACACACGCACGGGCACACAGCGAGGGGTCAGGTAAAACAATGAGAGGAGTGGGGGGGTTGTTCTTCAGTTGTTTATTTGTTCCGTCTGAAATGTTCCGTTCTCGACATTACTTTGTGTTCTCACTGCGAAGCCATTTATGTGCGTAGCCTGTAGACAGACATTAGTATCACGGTCGCCTGTTCCTGTGTAAACTCTCACGCGAGTGCAGACAGCTGACTTCTACCACTGGCGACGCCACGCAGCCCGCGGCAACGATACCAACAGACTAACTGAGGAAGGGCTATCTCTTTTTGTCTCTCCTTCTCTCTCTTTCTGAAATCTCCTCTCTCCTTCTCTCATTCTCCCCTTATCTCTCCATCTCCGTTTTTCTTGTGTTTTTTCCTCACTCTCTTGTTCTTCCTCAATCTCCCCCTCCCTTCCACTCTCCCGGTAATTTCTCTCACACTTTCTTCCGCATCTCTCGTCTTCCCCTCGTTTTTCACCCTCTCTTTTTATTTCTCCTACGCCCTATCGCTATCTCTCCCTCTCCACCTCACCACGCCCTTCCTTTTGAAGTCCGGGGGGCGGAGCCAGTTGTATACCTCACCGTGAGAGGCGCTACATGAGATCAGACGTTCTCAGCAGTGTGTTCAGGTACGTGCAAACAGCCCCACAGCCACAGGGCTTTGTTGCACAGTGGCTGGGATAATTGCTATACAGTCTGCGTAATCATATTCAGTGCCACGCTGCTTTTTGGGAGATTCTTTGATACCTATCTAGAACTGCTTCGAGGTGATACAAATTAATCCCCGTAAAATCAATTAACAGTTTTACACTAGGACTGACATTCACATTGAATGATAATGCAGTGAAAAATAACTATTTCAATGTTCACGGCGCTGCCGTGCCTGTAATTCACCACTCTTCGGTCAGAAACTGTCGCTAAATACTGTTGCACCTCAGGTTTGAAATGGAACACAGTGTTTTAAAATGGAAACCGCGCATGTTAAATGGACTGCGTGCCTCGGACAGATTCAGGTAGGTAACTCCGTGTACTGAGGCCGGAGACCTTATTTGTGTGTGTTTTTTCCAGTAGGTTTTCTATTAAAGACACCTCGGGAACCCGTACTTAGCCGTCGTCCGTCCCCGGCTTTATAAACAGTCCTCCGGTCAGGCAGAACGCACCTACGGGACTATTAACTTACAATCGCGGGTCTCCGCTTTGATCCGGGGGCCTGGGGGATTATCGAAATAATCCCCGCACCTCAGTTCACTTACCCAAATAACTTGTGCTTCAGCCGGGGCAAATTGTTTCCACCACCAGAGAGCCCCGTTACCAGCTACTAAAGACCTGCCTTTTCATCCAATAACGTCCAAACAAAACCAACCAGGGGAAAAGGGGACGGCTACTTCACCATTAGAGCCAATTGTCTCAGGCATTACCCAGGGACTCTCTGTTTCTCTTCATTTATTTTCTCCTCTACTGATGGAATTTAAGCGTGCCACTTTCTGGCGTTGAAAGACAAGGGGCCTCAAGTCGGGGGGGTGGGGAGGACGAGGATGGGATGGATGCCGGGTAACACACGCGCGAGTGTACGCCCGCACGCACGCACGCACGTACCGAACACGCGCGAACATCAGATTATTGATTGGCTTCTGACGGAGAAGACCAACCTAAAAGCCCCAATGAATTGTCACTCATTATTGAAATTACTGAGCACTAATTAAACTGGCAGCTCCGGTCCCAGCCGTCCGCATTCATCTGAAGCTGAATTTCAGCTCCTTGGACAGTGCAAGGGAGAACGCATTAGCAGCTACACGGATGCTAATGAGATTTGCTTTGCTTTTTTCCTGCTTTTCTCGCCTCTCTCACTCCATCCCATTTGGTTTCATAAAAGAGATCCAAGAGAGAGAGAGAGAGAAAGAGAGAGAACAGGGTTGTTGAGAAATATCTCTAGCTTTTAAGCGCTAACACGTCGAGTACAGTCTTCATGGGTTTTTATCTTTTTTTTCACGGTAATTTTAAGACATACTGAATCTATTTGAGAAAGAGGGGAACCCAGTTGTACACTTGGGCAGATGTGATGGAAATCCACCCGTGTCTCATTCACCACTGGAGTTGTGACGACCTAGTGGCATTTGTTACTTCTCTGTGTTGTCCTTGTGAACCAGGAGGACAGCAAATGCACATAGAATCAAATGCTAGTGGAAAGAGTTAAAACAATTGCACCAGTCTGTAATGTTTCAGCAAGTCTTCTGTGTTTTATTTCATTCTGTTGTGTTTGAGTCTTTCTGTTTAAGCAAATCATTATTTTATTTAGTCAGTCTGCGGTGCTCTTAGTCAGTCCTTAGTGTCTTTAGTCTGTCTGTAAAGTATTCTGTAAAGTATTTTTAGTCAGTTCCTTGTGTTATTCCCTAGTCAGTCCCTGGTCTCTCTCTCTAAAGATTTTAGTCAGTCTATACGGATTTTATTCACTCTATAGGGATTTTACTAAATCTGTTGGGATTTTGATCAGTCTCTAGTGCCAGGCAAGAATAAGCTAGACTATTGTGATGGTTGCTGTGTACCAGGTTAATTAACTCAATCAAGACCTGCTTTACCTTCAGAAATGAATTAAAACACCACTTGACCCCGGATGAGTCAGTTAGAGAGTCTGTATATGGAGGCCCAGCCACTATTCAAGTCTCACATGATTAGAAGAGAGATAGACAATAAGATATAGAGGATGAGTGAGAAAGAGAGAAATGTAACATGATTAGATTATTTTCAAAGGGCTCTTGACTCCTGGAGAGAATAGTCTGTCTGTCTGTCTGCATGTATGTCTGTCTGTCAGGCTGTCTGTCTGCATGTCTGTCTGCATGTCTGTCTGCATGTCTGTCTGTCTGTCTGTCTGCATGTCTATCTGTCTGTTTGCATGGCTGTCTGTCTGCCTGTCCATCGGCGTGTCTGTCCGGCTGTCTGTCTAAGTGTCTGTCTGCGTGTCTGTCCGGCTGTCTGTCTGCCTGTCCGCCTGCCTGTCCGCCTGCCAGCGATGACACAGCCTTCGTTTGTCTGCCTGCCTCCACACATTGCCTCAACCTCTCAACAAATGCCTGAAACAATAAATGGCCTCTTTTATGTAAGCAACTTGAAAGACGTCTCTTCCAGCGGAACATATTTCCGAAGCAGCCTTGTCATGGCCACCCATATAGCCGTGCACATTATAAAGAATGAAGACCAACACAATAATGTGTGTGTGTGTGTGTGTGCATGGGCACCTTATTTTATCAAATGCTACACAGCTTGGTAATGGTCTCCGATGAGAATTGCAGCTAATCTATGCTGATGACCAGGGGGACGGCGATGATTGTCATGTTAGCGAGAAAAAAACGATCAAAAAAATCATGTTACGTCAGTTCTACCATTAAAAGACTTTGCTCTTCTGCAAATTTCCCTTCCTCTGTAATTAATACTCAGGGGCTTGCTGTTTCCAAGCTGCTACTCCAGGCAAAGAGATGCCACTCCTCAGGTAATTATTTCAGGAAACCATGCACCAATGGATGTGATTGACAAATGCAACATTTCTGTAATTGCCTCAAGCACAGTCAAAGAAGTGGGCGAGCTAGACTGTGAAAATAGAACAGGAGCTAAGAGATAATGGAAGAGAGACGATGTGAGGAGAACAGAGGAGGACAAGGAAGGAGTGTAAGGTGAGGAGTTACTGGCTGGCGTATTTGTATCTATACAGGGTAATAAATAGATATTGGTTGTACCTGTCAACCACACATTTAACGTACGTCGTGGAGTTTATCACCGTTGTTCATCCATATCCGCTGAAAATCAGTGCTATAGTAGATCTCTCTCTCTCTCATGAATATGACTGGCTGTCCAAAAGATGAAACAGAACATACATGATGTGGGTGGGAAAATGAGTTTGAATTATATAACTGGTCCCTCCACCAGATATTCTCCAGCCTGCTTTCAGACTTTAACAAGCTGGTGTAGCCAGAGTCTTGTGGTGGTGTTGCTCCCCTTAATTTGCTACTGTACAGTGGAACGTCCCCAGGCCCTGCGGAATGTAGGCTTCACAATTTGGAACGGAGAAGTGTTCCGTTTGGAACGCGGTGAACTGTACAGTGTTCCGTGTGTACATTCTACTGCATCCAACTGTGTCAACCCTATGAAAGAAAGAAATCTGGGCTATCTAGATCCCAATGCCTAAGGGAAATTGTTTGATTCAAAAAGGGGCATCGGTTTCATTTTTTTTTTATTTGCATGGAAATGAGATGTGATTGATGAAACGGGTGATACTGGGATATGCTGGTGAATTTGAAGCCAATTTGGGTGGCAATTTCAGTGTGAGGCATTCCTAATTCACAGGACATGGACAAGAGACTGTCCTTAGGATGAAAGAGACGTGCAAAAAACACCTAGGTACCTGACCTCTCTTATTCTTTGTTTTTAACATCTTTCATTCCGAAAAAGGGAATAAAGACGAAACGATGTCTAAACCTTCTCCACACTTCCCCGGAATCACGCCAGACAGAATTCCCGAGCATTATTAACCTTAGTTTCTAACAAATGTTTGCTCTAACTTGTCTTTGCTTGTGTAAATTGAGTTTAAAATGCCTGAGACTTCAAAGGGACCAACTCAGCAAGCTCCGACTCCTGGGTTCGGAGGAGCGGATAGAACATTAAGGGAAGCATTTTAGTGGAGCGAAAGGAAAGGAGGAGATATGTAATTGCCAGGCTTTTTTCCTCAGCTTGTGAGTATTAACCAGATGGGAAGGACGAAACAAGACAGCTAATAACGATTGCTTCTGTTCTGTACTAGAGGGATCCTTTATCTGAGTCTTCCTGATTAGAGAGAAATACAGCATTCTGGAGGAATCCCGCTCATTAACCAGACACACGTTCCAAATGGCACCCTATTCTCTTGTGCAGCGCAGAACCCAATTTGCCCCGGACCCAGTTTGACAAAAGAAGTGCACTACGACGAAAGTAGGTTGCCATTGAGATGGCTTTAGGAGGCCACCTCTAGTAGGAGAAGCAAGGAGAGAGCTGTAATGAGGAGTTTTATTATTACTATTTATTTTTTCACCTCGTCTGTGTTACAAATGGAACCCTATTAAATGTGGAGCGCACCCTACAAGGAAGGAATCAAGGAATCAAGTCTGTGTACACATACAAGGAGTTTGTTCTGACCCGTAGCTGCAGCATTTAGCTGTACATTTTTAATCGTACATGAACAGTGCAAATAAAGCAAAAAAAAAACACACACATCACGAACAGTTTGACAGGAGGCCCTGCAGTGGCATTAGTAATGGATAAATATAGGATGTGTTACATATAACAGAGTAGTGCAAACGAGCAATGTCTATATGTAAGAACAGATCTCATAATGTGCAAAGAGCAGAATGTAGAGCAATATGTAATTGTATATATACAGTTGTGCTAATAGAGCAATGTCCAGTTATAGTACAGGATGTCCACCAGTGTCCAGTTATAGTACAGGATGTCCACCAGTGTCCAGTTATAGTACAGGATGTCCACCAGTGTCCAGTTATAGTACAGGATGTCCACCAGTGTCCAGTTATAGTACAGGATGTCCACCAGTGTCCAGTTATAGTACATGATGTCCACCAGTGTCCAGTTATAGTACAGGATGTCCACCAGTGTCCAGTTATAGTACAGGATGTCCACCAGTGTCCAGTTATAGTACAGGATGTCCACCAGTGTCCAGTTATAGTACAGGATGTCCACCAGTGTCCAGTTATAGTACAGGATGTCCACCAGTGTCCAGTTATAGTACAGGATGTCCACCAGTGTCCAGTTATAGTACAGGATGTCCACAGGATGTCCACCAGTGTCCAGTTATAGTACAGGATGTCCACCAGTGTCCAGTTATAGTACAGGATGTCCACCAGTGTCCAGTTATAGTACAGGATGTCCACCAGTGTCCAGTTATAGTACAGGATGTCCACCAGTGTCCAGTTATAGTACAGGATGTCCACCAGTGTCCAGTTATAGTACAGGATGTCCACCAGTGTCCAGTTATAGTACAGGATGTCCACCAGTGTCCAGTTATAGTACAGGATGTCCACCAGTGTCCAGTTATAGTACAGGATGTCCACCAGTGTCCAGTTATAGTACAGGATGTCCACCAGTGTCCAGTTATAGTACAGGATGTCCACCAGTGTCCAGTTATAGTACAGGATGTCCACCAGTGTCCAGTTATAGTACAGGATGTCCACCAGTGTCCAGTTATAGTACAGGATGTCCACCAGTGTCCAGTTATAGTACAGGATGTCCACCAGTGTCCAGTTATAGTACAGGATGTCCACCAGTGTCCAGTTATAGTACAGGATGTCCACCAGTGTCCAGTTATAGTACAGGATGTCCACCAGTGTCCAGTTATAGTACAGGATGTCCACCAGTGTCCAGTTATAGTACAGGATGTCCACCAGTGTCCAGTTATAGTTCAGGATGTCCACCAGTGTCCAGTTATAGTACAGGATGTCCACCAGTGTCCAGTTATAGTACAGGATGTCCACCAGTGTCCAGTTATAGTACAGGATGTCCACCAGTGTCCAGTTATAGTACAGGATGTCCACCAGTGTCCAGTTATAGTACAGGATGTCCACCAGTGTCCAGTTATAGTACAGGATGTCCACCAGTGTCCAGTTATAGTACAGGATGTCCACCAGTGTCCAGTTATAGTACAGGATGTCCACCAGTGTCCAGTTATAGTACAGGATGTCCACCAGTGTCCAGTTATAGTACAGGATGTCCACCAGTGTCCAGTTATAGTACAGGATGTCCACCAGTGTCCAGTTATAGTACATGATGTCCACCAGTGTCCAGTTATAGTACAGGATGTCCACCAGTGTCCAGTTATAGTTCAGGATGTCCACCACGAGGCATGAACTCTACAAGAGCCGTGAAGGTGACTTTCACAATAAGGCCCAACCCCGGAGCCTCACACATCCTCCAGTGACATGCTGTCCGACCCAAACACCATCCTGGTACCATTACTTCTCCAGCTGTACTATGCACACGTACACGGTCGTTACACGTTGTTAAAGAAAATGGGTGTCATTGGATCTGCTAGTGGTTTGACTCCCTGCTCAAAACACTGTTACCTACCTACAGGTACTCCCCACAGCTGACCGAGAGCCTCCCACAAGCCTTGTCATCTGGCATAACATCATCTGGTTATTACATCTGACCATTTGTCCTGCATCCAATGGTTGTGCACTTACCATGTATGTACCCAGACCTTGACATGTGCCCTTGTTAGGAGAAAAATGTTGCACTTCACCTGAGTCCATAATGGTTACGATCCTCCGACTCCGCCAGTCCATAACAACAACAACAGAAAAACAGGGAGAATTATAGTTCTCTCTTTGTCTTGGAAGGAAATCGTACCTGACAGAGGTTGTCGCCTTATCTCTGGGGGCCGCAGGTCAATCGTTAAACAAAAGACGTTGAGACTTGTCACACAGCCAACGCTCGCTGAGAGGGGGATGAATCTCCGGGGCCCGAACGACAAGGATACAATGTCGGTCACTAAGTCTTAGTCGTCGCGTGTCCCAAATGCCACCGCCGCTGACGGTATTACTGCGTACACCGTGACCTCCCTTTATCATTCTCATTCAAGTGATATGAATATAATCTGGACGCACTTTATGCAAAGTGTATTGACACGGTGACATATCTGTTCTGTTTTGCATAGTCGCTTCCCGGGGCCTTAGAAAGACCATGCTGAACATTTCACCTCGACGCAAACGATGAAAGGGCCAGACGAAAGAGAAGTGTGAATCCAGGATTTAGATGATATGTCACCTGTGAGGGCATCATAAGGTCCCTGTAATGACTGGCAGCTTGGAGTGGGTTCTCCGCACACACAGCTCAATTAGCTTGATTGATAGGAGGCGATTGAGGAGACAGAGAGGCTGACATGGCGTCAGACACAGGAACTAGGGAATAGACTGGGGCCTGGTGATTTGGCCGTAACCCTGTCAGCTCTCGTTATGAATTCATCAAACTCTTCCAATCTATGTGAAACCTTGGTAGGTTTCCATTTAACAAAATGAAATGAAAATATATTAACATACTTGGAGCTCGCTGTGACTGTTAAATAGGATGTACTTTTTTAATATTCACATTCCATTTGGACTAACGAACAGGGCCTTTCATTTTTAATTATTATTCTTTTTTCGCAGAGAGGATACATCTTTTGCTTTCATAATGTGACAGACTAACCTCTGGGAATGAGCGTAAAATATTTATTAACTTTTTATTTCAAAACAGATAGGAAAGCAGAGGACAACCATTCAAGGTATAGACAGGGGGGTGGTGTGTGTGAGGTGTCGAAGGGCAGGTTGGAAAATATGTTTAAATGACAAATCGCAGAATAATGGAACATCCCAAGAAATATCAGCAAAGTGGTCCCAAGCAGTCAAGTGTAAATGGGGGTAAAAAGGGGGCGAGGGAACGTCCAACGAAAATGTTAGTTTGTGGGTTTGGCCGTTGATGTTCTTTGCTCGAGAAGTTGACTATTAACAGGAATTATCAAACCCCGTTAATTGACTTTGTTGGACAGCATCAACAGCAACTCACTGGCCAGCAGTCAGTCTGGCGTCAAAATAAGAATGCATGAGCAGAAAACAACCTACATTTGCTCTGGACAGCAGTGACGGCTAGATAACTTGAATAATAATAATAAATACCATTGATTTGTTCAGAGAGTTGCTGAAGGCTTGACACTTGTGTGCCTTGGTTCGAGGTATGGGACCAGGTCCGTGGGCATGTATGTGACATCTCTCGACCCGTAAATTGGTCAGGGCTGGTCTAGAGAGGTGCGCCAGAGTACCTGATTACCATGAGGCCCCTGTCTCCGGTGCCCTGGCCCCTGTGTTCGTACAAGAGCCAAAGTTTAAGCCCAGGAGTGTCGTGAGACAGACACCGGCCGTAACACACCCCTCCTGAGGCGAATGTCTTAGCATATTATAAATCATTCAGAAATCTGCCTTCAACGTCAGACTGGAAAGTATAAGGAGGGAAGTTTGTTCCTTACTCCGTCATACGTGTAATCAGCACCAGATCATCACAATGCACACCCACTAACAAACATGTGATGCAAAGTGTGACTACTGGATGACTTCTGAATGACTCAGTGTGACTACTGAATGACTTCTGAATGACTTCTGAATGACTACTGAATTACTTTTGAATGACTTCTGGATGACTTCTGGATGACTTCTGGATGACTTCTGGATGACTTCTGAATGACTTCTGGATGACTTCTGAATGACTTCTGAATGACTACTGAATTACTTTTGAATGACTTCTGGATGACTTCTGGATGACTTCTGGATGACTTCTGGATGACTTCTGAATGACTTCTGGATGACTTCTGGATGACTTCTGGATGACTTCTGAATGACTTCTGGCTGACTTCTGAATTTTTCTGAATGAATTCTGAATGACTTCTGGATGACTTCTGAATGACTTCTGGATGACTTCTGAATTACTTCTGGATGACTTCTGGATGACTTCTGAATGACTTCTGAATGACTTCTGGATGACTTCTGGATGACTTTTGGATGATTTCTCAATCTCCTCCCCCTCCTCCCTCTCGTTTTTGCTCGCTCCTCACCTCCCTCCCCTGACCCACCTCTGTCTCCTCACCTCCATCTACTCACCTCCTTCTCCCTACCCTCCTCATCTTCACCTCCTTCTCCTCTTCTCTCCTCACCTCCTTCTCACCTCCTCACAAGGACCTTCTTTTCCTCACTTCCTTCTCCTCACCTTCTCCTTTCACTCATATACCTCTCCTCACATCACTTTCCTCACATTCTTCTTCACACCCAATTCACCTCACCTCCATCTCCTCACCTCCCTCTCCTCGCCCTCTTCTTCCTCCATTCGCACCCACCGTCATCAAACACATAATTTGAACACTTAAAATAAAAGCGACGTTTACATTTTCCGTCTTTCCAAAATTCCCATCTGTGAACATATTTTATTCTCCCATGCATTTTTGATTCGTCAACAGGAAAAAGGGATTTAACGGTGGTTTTTCGGTCCATACTTGAACAATTAGAGTGATTCATTGTCCACCCTCCACCTAACTCTAATCTGGTTGTAAGGACAGAGGAGAGTGGGTGTTGGAAAATATACAGCAGCTCAGCTTGCAGCTTTCTCAGCGGAGGCAGCGACAGGAATTGACTGTGGGTGTTAACCCTGTCAGAAACTGTTGGCCTGTACGTTGACTTCAGGACAGAAAGCCAAACAACAGGTAAAGTGAGGACTGTGAAATCCATTTACTTGTAAAGTGCGTCCCAACTGGCACACTACTTTCCATCGTAGTGCACTGCTTTTGTGCTCAGCTCAAAATCCGAGCAGTACGATACGGAATGGGGATGTCCTTTGGGACGCAAGAACCCTGAGTCGTAATAGGTTGAAGGGTTAAGAAATGTAGTTAATAGACCAGAGCTTCATTATGTGGCATAAGGTTTTTATAGCTCTTCTGACATTGGAGTCCTGTGACTTGGATTAGCCAAGTAAACAGATGAACACCTGGAAGCTTACGCTAAGAGTGCAGGAAACGGTAACTGAGACTGTTACTGAAAATACGGAGAGTTTACATGAATCCCGGTTTAGATACGTCCATGACTTGCTTTGCCTTCACAGTGGACACAGATGTTCTCGATGAAGCTAATTAAGAAATAAAAGAATGGTTAAATATTTTCTCTCGTTTATTTCGTTGAAAACGTGCTAATCTACTCTTTGTTCAACTTAAAATTAACTCATACATGCATACATTAAAGTTTAAAACCGGGGAATAATGGAAAAATTACATTATGATTATTTCAATCCAAATTTGTCTCTTTTATTGACCTGTGGCATAAAAAAGACTAAATTATGTATGGTCAAACATCATTGGTGACTGCATTGTAAAATACACTAGCTACACAAATAGCACGAGCACATGCCCTGTGAATATTCTGCTAAATAAGCCTGGGCTCCCTGGGGTCCTGACAGAGGGGCAATGGAGGTGGTGAGATGAATTATTTACTGAAATATTCTCTACGTTGAATTTGGAGTGGTGAATAAACAAAACGCTTCCACTTTTTGGAACTGTTAAAGCCATTACAGCACATGAATGTTAAACACATTAAAAATAAATAAGGGGAAATAGGAGTGAAAAACAGAGAGAGGAAGGGAAAGAAAGTAAGAAAAAGACAAGAGAATAAGCATGTTATTTCTTCAGAATGCCATCATGGTTAACTGGTAAAATGGGTAAACGGTGACCATGGTTACTTTAAAACAGTGATGTCTGAGTCGGTCCCATAGTTGGACTCCGTCCCCTGGCTTTAAACCTACTTGGGAAACGTATTTTGAATAAGCTCAATTGGTTCAGTAGGCAGGCACCATGTGGAAGGACTGGGTTACATACAGAGTTAATATACTTTGAAAGGGCTTGATGGTTTTGGCACCTGGGTAAAAAGCTACTGTGAATTACCTGACAAAGCAGACAGAACTTTATCCTAATTTGAGACAGATTGCAAACAGAGAAAAAGAGTCACACAGCATCAGAAAATCCATGTAATCTTCTAATAGTTTCTGCACGGTTGATATATAATACCTCAGATTTATTCAATACAATTACAGACAGGTGGTGTGTATGATGTCTGAGAGATTTCTAGTGCGCTTTAAACATTATCTGAATTGTTTTTTTGCGCACCAAACAACACACACTATTATGTCACATTGTTTATAAAAGGCCAACGTGTCGATTGCCTATATTTGAAAAATATAGGCAATCGACACGAGCAAATCTTTACAGAAGTTGACAACACTCAGAAGGTGTGATCCCAGAAGACAACATGACATTAGGCGAGTCATGAACTGTAACTAGTGTTGACTTGTTGTTAAGTACATTTAGTAAATTGTTCAAATATTACGTGGCAGTACTCTATTTGTGTTTAGTACATTTGGTGTATCAACATTTTCCCACCGATTATTCGGCTGACTAATTTGACTTGGGGAAACGTGTGCAGTTGTTATTATGCTAGCAACGACAATGTCAGCAGTTTCCAAGCATGCACTTCCTTGGAGACGGATTTCACATTACATATAAAGTGTCCAAGCTAGAATGATTGACAGACACAATTACTAGTAGTGCATACGAAGCAGTTACTCTAAATTAAACACACCTTTAGCTTCAATAATGGACAATAGGCCTTTTCCTTTTACGACACGCGTGGCCTTATTGTGAGCGACAATTCTGTTCGGTGACAGGTCCTGTCAAAGCACATATCAATTCTCCCGAATCAGCACTGTGTATTATAAAAAACGTATACATTTAATAACTAACAAAATGAGTTTATTCCAGTCGACTCGATTACAGGTGTCAGCACTGAATGTCTGACGACTGAGCGTGCTCGGGAAAAGAGATAGAAAGCTGAGTAAACACGAGAACCAATCAGGTTCCTCCTTGGAGATCTTAATGCAAATGACAAACGTCTACCCGTTTAATGTGCCAGAGGGGGAAATAACGTAATATCTCTCCGGCACAACTGGCTGAATGTCACAGCGACGGTAAACGGTGGCTATAACTGGCGCGCTGTTTTTTAACAATTCAAATATATTATTTGGATGACTTGATCCTGGTAATGTGAGTTAATAGCCCGGCGTCCCGGCCGTCTGTGTTAACATTAGGCAGCAGGGCCTCAGGTTATTCACTGTATAGCAGAGATGTCGACCGAGAGCCAGATCAGATATTTTCCATGGACATCTCCTCTTCTGACACCACTGTCGGGTAGTTAGCGAATCAAAGACTTCCGCTCCCCCACCCGCTTTTTTTTACCCTTTTGCAGTCCTGGAAACGGCTGCAGGCTTGAAAATAATCGTAATGAACAATTCAAAAAGGACAATAATGAGTCTTTTATATTCTCCAACAAAAAGATTGTAATAATCAGGGTAATTAGGGTATATTTCTGGGGGTCATCCCTCATTAGAATGAGAGAGTCGGCTGTGAAATGGTTCACTGTTAATTTGGTGTCCTCGCTGGCAGAACAAAGTCGTCCTCGGGTCAGACGCAACTGAGGACAATCAAATCACAAGTACTGGGCCTAACCATCCCTGTAGGCAGCCAGGCAGACACTGTGTATCAGGAGGGAGAGACGGAAAAAGAGAGAGATGGAGGGAAAGAGAGAGAGGAAGAAAGGAAGAGATGGAGGGAGAAAGGGAGGGAGAGAGAGATGGAGGAAGAGAGAGGGAGATGGAGGGAAAGAGCGAGAGGAAGAGAATGATGGAGGGATAAAAGGAAATAGAAAGAGACGAAGGGAAAGAGAGAGAGAGAGAGAGATGGAGGGAGAGAGAGAGATGGAGGAAGAGAGAGAGAGATGGAGGGAGAGAGAGAGAGATGGAGGAAAACAGAGAGATGGAAGGAAATAGAGAGAGATGGAAGGAAATAGAGAGAGGAAGAGATGGAGGGAGAGAGGGAGGGAGAGAGATGGAGGGAAAGAGAGATGGAGGAAGAGAGAGAGATGGAGGGAAAGAGAGAGAGGAAGAAAGGAAGAGATGGAGGGAGAGAGAGAGAGAGAGAGATGGAGGGAGAGAGAGATGGAGGAAGAGAGAGAGGAAGAGAGGAAGAGAGGAAGAGATGGAGGTAGAGAGGGAGGGAGAGAGAGATAGAGGAAGAGATGGAGGGATAAAAGGAAATATAGAGAGATGGAGGGAGAGATGGAGGGAAAGAGAGGGAGGGAGAGAAGGAAAAAGAGAGAGATGGAGGGAAAGCGAGAGAGAGGAAGAGATGGAGGGAGAGAATTCAGGACTTTAGGTTAAGGATTAACACAACAAGGTTACGATCAATCAATGTTTTACCAATTGACCGTCACTGAGCACATTGACTGTCTGTGAGCACGTTGACCGTCTGTGAGCACATTGACCATCTGTGAGCACGTTGACCGTCTGTGAGCACGTTGACCATCTGTGAGCACGTTGACCATCTGTGAGCACGTTGACCGTCTGTGAGCACGTTGACCGTCTGTGAGTAGATTGACCATCTGTGAGCATGTTGATCGTCTGTGAGCAAATTGCCCAGTTATGAAATACATATAAATAAACCAAATAACGTATTCAGTTGAATTATATCTTAAAGTCTCAGGTTTACTGTAGTCAGTATAACATACTGTAAAAACCAAGACATATATCACCATTTCTAAATATTTACATAAAAAAGTATATAGATTTTTTTGCATATGTTTTTGGTGAAGTTATTATATGAATTACAATCAGAAAGGCGTGACCATTTCATTTCTCAGGTGCAAAAAAGCGAGATGGAGAAGAAAGTGAGAGAGAGAAAGACCAAGAGAGCGAGCAGCCAAACTGACCTCTGTCATCGGCTGGCAGGTTTTCTAGACCAAACCCAAAGGGAGCGTAGATATTGCTGACCTCTCCATTAATCTCTGCTTCTCCGCTAGCCTGCCGACTGAAACCATCCCTCTCCACACCACCGATGCAATGAGAGCACATCCTAATAATAAACTGCTGGCCAAGGAAAGGAAAATATATTAGCGAAGGGCCAGCTGACCAGCCCAGGCCGGAGTCTGTATACCTTTTGACCACGGCACATTTACGAACCATCTGAAAATCACGTAAGGAAAAGAGGCAAAGAGGATGAGTGCCTCAAACCGACGTTCAGCCTGAAATGAAACAATACAACATGGTATGACCAGATATCATTCAGCTCGACCTTTCGGCGGTTTGCTGCGGTATGCGGCGGTTCACAATCGAAATTGATAGTTGGATTAGGGTTGATAGTTATTAAAGAATATCTTACATTGAGAATATCGGAATGTGTTTACAAACTATAACAAACCACCTGTGCACTTTGGTCACGTCTTGTGTTGAGGAAAGGAGATTGACCAGCAGCCCTATCTATAACCTCGATTTACGGTCTTGCAGTTTCTGACCGGAATGTCATCCTAACGCAAAGCTTTAAGTAATTAAATACGATGCAAACTTGTGGCCTAACAAAACAAAAGCATTACATTTCGAAAGAACTGATTCTGGCCTAATTTACTTTGAGGTTGCACGGCATGTAAAATTAACCAGCCCTCCCTGGACTTACCCCAGATGATCTCGAGTGAGAGCTGAACCCACCCCAGATGATCTCCAGGGAGCGCTGAACCCACCCCAGATGTTCTCCAGTGAGAGCTGAACCCACCCCAGATTTTCTCCAGTGAGAGCTGAACCCACCCCAGATGTTCTCCAGTGAGAGCTGAACCCACCCCAGATGTTCTCCAGTGAGAGCTGAACCCACCCCAGATGTTCTCCAGTGAGAGCTGAACCCACCCCAGATGATCTCGAGGGAGAGCTGGACCCACCCCAGATGTTCTCCAGTGAGAGCTGAAACCACCCCAGATGTTCTCCAGTGAGAGCTGGACCCACCCCAGATGTTCTCCAGTGAGAGCTGAAACCACCACAGATGATCTCCAGGGAGAGCTGGACCCACCCCAGATGATCTCCAGGGAGCGCTGAACCCACCCCAGATGTTCTCCAGGGAGAGCTGGACCCACCCCAGATGATCTCCAGGGAGAGCTGAACCCACCCCAGATGATCTCCAGTGGATGGGTGTGGACCATCTTTCATTTGGAACCTGAGCCCGACTGCCAACTCTTTAAGAGACAGGTCAGGGTATCATGGAGTGAGACCAGAAAGCCTCACCACACCTGGAGAGCTGTGACGAACCCTGGACAGATAACGGCCTCACACTGGAAATACTTAGCATGGTGCGTTCAACCAGTCACTACATATATATGTAAGAACCACTAAATCGGTTTTAAACGAGTTGGCAGCCAACTGAACATAAATCACACCCGTAATTGTTTCCGGTGGACAGGTGGCAAAAGGAACAAGCCAAGCAGGTGGACAAGATCACTATTATTCCCAAAGTCAACAAGGTGGTCTAGAAGCTTCCCTTAAAGATCCCCTTCAAGACCCTAAAACTGAAAAGTAATATTAACATTTTTGGAATCGTGTTTCCTTTTGTTTGCCACACCAAGAGCTTGTAGTGATTTAAAGCTTTCAGAAAGTGAAAATATATATTGAATCTTCTTATTTTTGATAATGAGTGTTTTTGAGTGCTCGTTCATTGGATCCATTGGTATTCGTCAATACTTAGATGTTAGAAATTAACTGATCAGAATCCTAACACTGGATTGCATTTAGGTTTCTTCAAATCTCCCTCGAAATGTTTCGTGCCATGGGTGAATGTTGGTGTGAGCAGAATTCCACCAATCAGGACAAAAGTCGTTGTGAAATCTAAATCAGACAAGATCCGAAACAAATGGATGAGCAAAAGATACACACTTTTATAGTTTATTTGTAATGATGCAGTACAGTAGTTATGCCAGGCCTCTGATGGCATTAGTTCAATATATTCCTGGCTTTGTACCTTTTGAAACATGGAGCGGGTGAGGTTGAATTAAATCATGATTGACATTCCTGATCCCCAGGTTGTTGGCACAGTGGTGATGTGCAGTCTGACTCCTGACAGCCTTTTGTCAGACGTTCGTCTGCCTCAACTTTCTGTCAGGTTTATGATGCTTCTAGTCAGACTCCAAGCAGAGCAATATTGAATTGTTGTCAAATCAGTACAGTCAGAATACAATCTGTCCCAACAAACATTTTTACAGTCAGGCTTACACTCTAAACTCACAGGAACATTAGCTAGCTGGCTTGGTTATTAGCTATGCCACTGGGTCTATATTGCTGTAGGCAGTTAACCAAATAGAAAGTAGAGAGGAGAAGCATAGAGTAGAAGGGGAGAAGAAAGAACATAGTGTGGGGGGAGGAGTAAAGAGAATGGAAGCAGTACAGAGGAGGAGTGGATGGAAGTACGGGGAGGGGCGTAGAGTAGAGGGGAGGAGTGGATGGAAGTACGGGGAGGGGCGTAGAGTAGAGGGGAGGAGTGGATGGAAGTACGAGGAGGGGCGTAGAGTAGAGGGGAGGAGTGGATGGAAGTACGGGGAGGGGCGTAGAGTAGAGGGGAGGAGTGGATCGAAGTATGGGGAGGGGCGTAGAGTAGAGGGGAGGAGTGGATAGAAGTACGGGGAGGGGCGTAGAGTAGAGGGGAGGAGTGGATAGAAGTATGGGGAGGGGTGTAGAGTAGAGGGGAGGAGTAGAGAACTTCATTTAAAGGGACACTGTGGGAAACGTATGATGCCTGAGAGATTTCCAGGATGGTGCTTCACTTAATTGGCCAGAAGGAGTGCAGGAGTTTCTATTGAGGACCAAAGAACACACAATTAGGTGTGTATGTGTGTACGGTGTGTATTAATTGGCAAGCATGATCTGAAGAGTAAAGGCAATTATGTTTTTTTCTTTTGATCACGCTTCAAGTACTTTTCATTGTAGTCAAGACTGTCCTTGATTTGTAGCTACGGTTATTGGATGTCTTTCAGCAATGTTCCTATAAGCTGAAATATGAATAGATCTACAAGGTGTCAAAGTTTTCTCACATGGGATTCTACCTTATGTTCTGGCGTAGACCTTTCCCTCCCTCTCCACTAAAATGCCTACTTTGAATTTGGATAAACTGCAAACAAATAGCTAACTAACTTTACAATGACCAGCATAGTGACTTGTCGTCATGATTTGCGGATTCGTTTATTCGTTTTTTTATTTAATATATTATGTTTTTTCACCCTGTCGAGTTAAACTTGTCAATCACAGTTTGGTTTGAAGAATGCATTTACAAATCAATTGAAATGACTCAGTTTTACTAGACTAACGTGACAAATAAATAGGTATGTTCATTCTCTTGATTTCACATTGGATTTTTGCTAAACAAATGTTGGAAAATTGCTTAGTATGTTGGCTCGAATTTTTTTTAAACTTTTGAGATTATTGGTGTGTGTGTGTGTGTGTGTGTCATGTCTCTCAGGTGTAGTGCAGGGAATGAGGCAGATTCAGGACTTTAAAGTCACATTCCCAGTGTTCATATAAAAAAAAAAAAAAAAAAACATGGAACGCGGAAAAACTACACACCAAATGAAAATACATTGCCCCTACTAGCAACTAACAACAAATGACATCAAAACAGCGGTAGAATAAGTATAACAATTACTCACCAAACATATATGACGTAACAGATATAATAATACCAAGCAATGTGCCATATTTCCCAGTGATTGACATACCCAAACTGATTAGCTAACTCTCCCCAGCTGTGCGTTAGCAAAACAAACTACTGGAAAACAGGAAGTGCACCCCACTAAATACCCTGAATGATAACCTAGCGTTCCCCACTTGTGACCTAGTTCACCACTCGCGACAGTGTGAAATATATATAAATCGTATTTAGAAAAATATTGCTATCTATATTTGTCATTTTAAAAGATTTACTATGAATTCTGGAACTTTATTATTATTTTATGGTCAGACCAATATCTAGGAAGTGGGTTCTTCTCAAATAAACGTGTTCTAGATGGTGTTGAGGAGAACTTGTGTTTTAACAACACAATTGTATCGTTGCTAACATTAGTAACTAGCACATGGTGAAATGCCTCTTTAGGCCACCCGTTTCTAAATCGATGTATAAAAAAAGACAAAGAGTTGTTCAGGACAAATGCCAGATCCTTAGCGTCCTTCCCTGCCTCTTTAACTCTCTGGAATCTCTCTCTCTCTCTCTCTCTCTCTCTCTCTCTCTCTCTGCCTCTACGCCTCCAAGACTCTGGCTTGCTTAATTATGATTAATTGCTGCCTGGATAATCAGATACAGCTTCAAAAGGTTGGAGATGACAGTCCAAGGACACAGAGCGGCGAGGAAAGGTACAGATTCATTAGCAAAGAAACAGAGAAGCAGGTCCTCCTCGTCGTCCCCCCTCCCCACCTTTACATCAAACCATAACCTTTCTTATTTTACCGTTCTCATCTAGAATTAATTCTGAGACGATACGGACGACGCACACTGGGGAGTTTGTGAAGTTGGACGCAACCGCGGCGTGTTCCACCCTGTCTCCACTTTTCACCGCTTTTCTCAGACTCCAATAACCTATCGATAACTCCCTAATAACCAAGCGGATATTACATTTGGGTTCCACTGGCCGTTTCGAACCCATTCGTGGGCAGCGGTTTCCAGTCGACGCCCACCGTCGACCGTGCGTCTGTCTTTGTGGGTGGCAGGGGCGAGTCGGTGAGAATAAATCAGAATCACTCTTAAAGACCTCGCTCTTGACTTAGCAATTTTAGAATTAATGGTACGTTTCTCCCGTCCCCTCCGGTTTCAACACGCGCTGCTCTAAAAAAAACTGAGGAGATTTGGACTTGGCAGCCAACTCTTTACTTCCTGCATTCAAATCCCTCTGGCTGAAGGATCACGCTGTAGCATTTCCAGACCCCCACGCTCTCCCCGCTGAAGTGCTGCGTTGTGTTCGGCTCCTATTATTACTTGAGAAGACAAATCCCCAGATCCAGCCGGCACTGGGCAGCGTTGACGAGCTCCGCACTGCTGGCTGAATTCCCAAAGTTGTCTCCTCTGCTACATTCCTGCCTGCTTTCCTGTAGGTTCCTGGTTGCACTGGGAGGTCCAGATACGCAACAATCAGTGATTTGAGTTTCAGAATCTGTCCATGTGACAGTGCTATTTGTTGCTGAAATATGAAATGCAGGTGAGCAATTGGGCAATGAGTGGGATGTAATCCTTGGAAACAGATCTGTTTAATACTGACGCAGTAAGGCAGTAAAATATTTTTGTTGAATGTGTGTATGCATATAACATATACACCCGTAAGCCAAAACGTTATGACTCAACAGTGATGAGAATAACGTTGATGATCTCTTAATAAGGGCACATGCCGAGGTCTGGGGAGATTAGATGGTAAGCGAACAACCAGTTCTCGTGGTCAACGTGTTGGATGCAGAGGAAAAGGGGAGGAGTAAAGGCTTTGAATATTGCCAAATTGTTATGGACAGATGTCTGAGTCAGGGCATCTCTGATATAACAAGTCTTGTGGGGTGCTCCCGGTCAGCAGTGGTGAGTACCTACTGACAGTGGTCCCGGTCATCAGTGGTGAGTACCTACTGACAGTGGTCCTGGTCAGCAGTGGTGAGTACCTACTGACAGTGGTCCCGGTCAGCAGTGGTGAGTACCTACTGACAGTGGTCCCGGTCACCAGTGGTGAGTAACTACTGACAGTGGTCCTGGTCAGCAGTGGTGAGTACCTACAGACAGTGGTCCCGGTCAGCAGTGGTGAGTACCTACTGACAGTGGTCCTGGTCAGCAGTGGTGAGTACCTAGTGACAGTGGTCCCGGTCAGCAGTGGTGAGTACCTACTGACAGTGGTCCTGGTCAGCAGTGGTGAGTACCTACTGACAGTCGACCCGGTCAGCAGTGGTGAGTACCTACTGACAGTGGACCCGGTCAGTAGTGGTGAGTACCTACTGACAGTGGTCCCAGTCTGAGGAAGGACAAATTACAAACCAAGGACCGGTTGTTGGGTGTCCTCAAGGCTTATCGGTGCACAAGTACTTAAAAACAATTAACTTCATTAGCAATCTATGTAACCTTCTTGCACTGCGTTCACTTAGATTTTCTTTTGCCTGAAGTCAGATGGACCAATGAATGAAAGGACAGCAGTCAAGATGCCTAAGATGTCCTGCTGAGCTCCCCTGGAGCCTGAGAGACTCAGTAAATAGTGCACGTTGCTAGCTTGTGCCTGGGATGTGGGCTTTATCTAGGAGGGATTTGTAGTTTTCTAGTTTTTCCAAATATATTTATACATACAGTATATATATATTTCTCTGTCGAATATGTATGATTGCTATTTCTAGTCTGTTAAGCTTAGAGCTGGCCATTAAAATACATAATTCCAACTGTGTTAATGGATAATGGAGAAAGTAGAATTTATTTATACTATTTATACTAATATTTTATTTATGTCACTAAATGCCCTCTAAAATATCTAATGAAAAGCTCTCATAACCACTTCATACATCAAATATTCACTGATCAAAAACGCAAGGTGTTCTGTAACATTGGCATATCCTTAACATTGAAACGTTTTGGCATTGAATATGAAACAGCTATTTTTAATATGGTTCGTCAAACACATGACTGTGGACGGAAAGCTATTTCTTTAGCTTGCTAGAGTCCACTTCATAAAACCACACAAAATGATGTTCCAAACTAGTTTGTGATTTGTCCGTAAAATTGTTGGAATAACGACAAGTTAAAATGTTTGCTAGAAGTGCATTCATTTTTACACAACACATATTGAAGTAGAATAAGATAGGAACAAATTAGCTTTGACTCATGAACACATAAGGACATAACGACAGGACTTTGAATGGTTATGAACTCTCTGCTTTTAGATTTAGAACGTCAACACAATCTCATTGTTTTATTCTCACAGTTCATAAAATAATTGTAGTAATTCTGTAATAATTACAACTACGCAGTAATTATAGCATTATGTTTATGATGTTATTCTGCGTTGCCCGCCGGTTAATGCAATACAGTACTATTGATGGCTCCTGAATTGGCAGAAGAAAACAGAAGAACTGTTCTCAGGTCAGTTGATATGTCTTTGTGTTTAACCCATGTAGACAGAGTGCCTGTGTGTCCGTGTAACAGAGAGAGAGTGTCTTAGGGCCGTTGTCTTGATGGAGGACCTGTGGCATTCCTGCCTGGGAAGCAGAGAGAAAGCTGTCCGGCCCGGTGGTTTTATGGATGTTAAGGGAGCCCAGCAATAAACACTGTTAAGTATTGACGGAGGTGCGTATTCATCATTTAGCATGTGAAGCGATGGGGGGAAATCCGGCTTGATAAAGTCAACTGTGTGTGCAGCCCACAATCGATACACCACTCCCTCACTCTCCATGCATGTATCATTCTCTCTTTCACTTCTACTGGGCGTGTGACAACCACAACCACTTTAGGAGTTCGGCAGAACCCCCCATCCCCACACACCCACCCACACACACACACACACACACGCACACACACAGTTGATTCTAAATACACTTTATGTGCGTGCAAATAATATTTATAGGAATTCATAATATCTCAATTGTAACCAAACACGATGTGTACTATAATGGCTTCCGATATCCATGCCTCCAAATCTTCTGCATTTGCCTGTAAAGTATTAGGGTACCCGTGGGGGGATGGGGGGGGGGAGTTGGGATGTGAGAGGGATGTGAGGGGGGGAGGGGGTAAGCACACTCTCCGTACGGGCTCTGCGTTTCCAGATGGATTTTTGCCCTAATCCTTTGTTGACATTTATCATATGAAAACAGGGAGAAAGATGTGGATTGATACTTGACCAGTTCAAACTGTCCCAAATGATGCCGTTTGAGGCCACTACATTTGACCCAGGTCAGGTTCTACACTATGGATGGTGTAATTTGAGACTTGGGCGTGTTGGTTTTTTAATAACACACTGGCCATTTAATTCCATCCCAATAAGAATTCCCCTCCGTAGGAGTTGGTACTGGTGAGTCACGGACCTCCATTGCAGGACGCTTCATTGTTCATCTCCGGGCTGGAGCTTCCTGTCTCGTTGGATCTCCACTCTGGGTGGTGTCAGGAAAAGGCGCTAGAAATAGAATAAAGCTACAACATCAATACTGCGCTCCACGCTAGTCTGTAACCACCAGGACCCATTACAGCCGGGGCATTCATGGTTTACCTATGATAATCTAATGTGTCCCTCTTGTAATCTAACACACACAGATGTTAACACAAGCCAGGGCCATTCCCCCACACATACATCTACACACAAACACACAAATGTAAACTCTCAGAAAGAATAGACATTAGATTATCTGAACGGACTTCATGTATCGTTTGTGATTGGCGTTACGATGCCACTATCAAACGTTTGGGCGTGTCGTGATGTGAGAAAAGTTTCATGAGAGAAATCTTAAGGACAATACATTGACACAGAGAACAGACTAGGACATTATATTTCAAATGAATCCCATAATTTCATTGTAACACTGAGAACAACCTAAATTCCACTTTTCCATCAAATTAGATGTTTGGTTTGGCCTCCTGAAATCCAGAGCAATACTTTGTAAAAATATGTTTTTGGCGAGAGCAGGCATGAAGGTGAGCCATGAGTGTGTGAAATGGAACTCACTTCTGTGTTTATGTTCAAGAGTGGGTGCAGGCTGTGTGAGTGTGTCCCAAATAACACCCTAACACGTACAGATACCGTACAGGCCCCTGTCAAATGTAGTGCACTTTATTAGGGGATAGTGAGTCTATTGGGACCGGAACTAAGTGTAATATCTGTGTCTAATATTGCCTGGAAGCTTAAGTAATGACGTCCACAGAGATGAATCAGGAGACCAGATTAACTTGTGAGGTGAGGAACACAATTTGATATATTGAGCTCTGGAGAAATTAATGGAATGCAATAAAGCCTTGAACATATTGTTTACATGCCTCACGCATACGGCAGTACATGCTACATGACGGATTAAAAAGATGTCCTCAACTAGTTTGTGGGTTGTGTCGTCTTAAAGACGCGTTTTGTGCCTTTGCGCGTTTTGGTCGACTTTGATCACACACCAGAACTCCCATAAAGTGATTGAAATTGATATTTTGGAAAAGCTGCTGGTTAAGTTTGACTGCTGTAGGTTACCTTGTGTCTGAACAATATCGTGTACTGACAGGGCCGAGAGAGACTCGTATACGAATAAGAAATTGTTTTGGACCTCGGTGCCAGGAGACATAGATGACCTGATTAATGAGCTACGCAGCACTCAACTAAAAAAGAAAATACATGTTTTGTAATGTCATTAATCTGTATTCAAGTAGAGCGAATAAAGCACTAAAATGTGTGTGTGTGTGTGTGTGTGTGGAAGGTCTGTGTATGAGGGAAGGCACAATGCCAAGAGGTGAGGAGATCCAAACAGATGTCATTACCATTAAAGCTGTGGGATTCAGGACTTGGATATAAAAGGGGAAATGTGCTCTGTTGAAAAAACTCATGGATCTCTTATCCGCAACCCATATGGGAAACATTGTCTTCACGAACGTATTCACACACCAACACAATGTGTTGTGTTATAATTTCTATCTGTGTTTTAGTTATTTTATTGTATGTCCTAAATCTACACACAATACCCAATAATAACAAAGTGAAAACGTGTTTTTCGAAATGCAAGCTATTTGTTTCAAAAGTTTCAACTGAAATATTGAAAAAACATAAGAATCTTCATTTAGCACTTTGTATAAGTACCTTTGACAGCAATCACAAACTTCAGTCTTCTTGGGTTTGCCTCTACCAGCTTTGGATACGAGCAGATTATTCCATTCTTCCTTGCAGATCCTTTTAAGATCATTCAGATTTTACGGGCTGCATTGATAAATGGGATCTTAAATTCTCCCCGCAGATTGTCAATGGGGCGGCATTATGGGCTTCGGCTAGGATACTGTTGAGCTGAAATGTGAACCTTCTGTCCGTGCTGTCAATCCTATCTCCCAGTCCCTGTCTCTGAAAAGCATCCCCACAGCATGAAGCTTCCAACACAATGCTTGGACAAGAAGTTTGCCTGGTCCGATCAATCCCATTGTCTTTTACATCACAGGGACGGCCATGTAAGGGTGCGCCGTTTACCTGGAGATAACATGCACTGTTCACCAGGATGCATTCTGGGAAGACGACTAGCAAGTGGAGGGAGTGTGATGCTCTGGCCAATGTTCTACTGGGAAACCCGATGTCTGGGCATTCATGTGGACATCAATTTGACACGTGCCAAATTCCCCAGATCTCAATTCGTTCAAGCATTTGTGGGATGTGCTGGACCAACTAGTCTGATCCACGGCGGCCCCACCTCCCAACTTACAGGACGTGATGTCTCATCTCATCTCATCTTCAACCGCTTATCCGGGGTCGGGTCGCGGGGGTAGCAGCTCTAGCAGGGGACCCCAAACTTCCCTTTCCCGGGCAACATTAGCCAGCTCTGACTGGGGAATCCCGAGGCGTTCCCAGGCCAGTGTGGAGACATAATCTCTCCACCTAGTCCTGGGTCTTCCCCGAGGTCTCCTCCCAGCTGGACGTGCCTGGAACACCTCTCTAGGGAGGCGCCCAGGTGGCATTCTTACAAGATGCCCGAACCACCTCAACTGGCTCCTTTCTATGCAAAGGAGCAGCGGCTCTACTCCGAGTTCCTCTCGGATGACTGAGCTTCTCACCCTATCCCTAAAGGAGAGGCCAGCCCCCTTTCTGAGAAAACCCATTTCGGCCGCTTGTACCCGCGATCTCGTTCTTTCGGTCATGACCCAGCTTTCATGACCATAGGTGAGGGTAGGAACAAAGATTGACCGGTAGATCGAGAGCTTTGCCTTTCGGCTCAGCTCTCTTTTCGTCACAACGGTGCGGTGAAGCGAATGCAACACCGCCCCCGCTGCTCCGATCCTCCGACCAAACTCCCGCTCCATTGTTCCCTCACTCGCGAACAGGACCCCGAGGTACTTGAACTCCTTCACTTGGAGTAAGGACTCATTCCCTACCCGGAGTAGGCACTCCACCGGTTTCCTGCTGAGAGTCATGGCCTCAGATTTAGAGGTGCTAACCCTCATCCCAGCCGCTTCACACTCGGCTGCGAACCGATCCAGTGAGTGCTGAAGGTCACCGACCGATGAGGCCATCAGGACCACATCATCCGCAAAAAGCAGTGATGTGACCATCAGCCCACCGAACGGGAACCCCTCCCCCCCATGACTACGCCTTGATATCCTGTCCATGAATATTACAAACAGGATTGGTGACAAAGCGCAGCCCTGGCGGAGGCCAACCCCCACCGGGAACGAATCCGACTTACTGCCGAGGACACGGACACAGCTCATGCTTTGAGCGTACAGAGATTGGATGGCCCTGAGAAGAGACCCCCTCACCCCATACTCCCGCAGCACCTCCCACAAAAGATCCCGGGGTACCCGGTCATACGCCTTCTCCAGATCCACAAAACACATGTAGACTGGATGGGCATACTCCCAGGCCCCCTCCAGGATCCTTGCGAGAGTAAAGAGCTGGTCCGTGGTTCCCCGGCCAGGACGAAGGACGTGATGTATTATGACCACCCGTCAAATATGTTGTGGGTCCTCTGTGCGCCGTCATGACTGTGCCGACATGCCGAGACACGGTGTCCTGTGGTATCTGGCACCAAGACAATAGCAGCAGAGGACGTGATGTATCTGCTGCTATTGTCTTGGTGCCAGATACCACAGGACACCGTGTCTCGGCATGTCGGCACAGTCATGACGGCGCACAGAGGACCCACAACATATTTGACGGGTGGTCATAATGTTTCGGCTATTTCAGTGTAAGGTATCAAAAGTTTTTCTTGCATTACGTCACAGAAAACACAAACTACCCTCAATGTTTCGGCTTTCGATGTCAAGTCAATGTGTTTTCAAGAACACACTGTGCTCGGTGAGATGCTTCAACCCGCTCAGTAATTCGTTCCACTCTCACTGTTACATTAAAGATTTATTATAATCTCGATGATACATAACGAACCAATACTGAGTTAAATGCTAAGAGGAGTTGGCATTCATAAATTACCCAAAGCTGAGTACTCGTCCCCGCCTTTTAGTGCCACTGCATTTTGTTCTACAACACTTGAAGACAAATTAATGATAGTCCTGCCTTGGCATCTTTAAACATGGCTGACATATGTTCCGCGTGCCGCGTGTAAACAAAAGAAACAAACAAGCTTCAAACGGAACAGCGGCACTTGGAACGCGAATTAGGATGAAGAGTTGTTTCAGGCTTCCATTGTCTTCAGGAGAAGAGAAAATGAAAGGGGGGAAAGGGAAGGAGAGGGAGAGAGAGAGAGAGGAAAAGAGAGAGGGGGAGAGGAAGAGAGAGAGGGGGAGAGAGAGGGGGAGAGCAAGAGAGAGAGGGGGAGAGGAAGAGAGAGAGAGAGGGGGAGAGGAAGAGAGGGGGAGTGAGAAACAGAGCGCGAGAACGCGAGAAAGAAAAAAATCTCCTTTCGTGCAAAGTGTTTCCTGTGTAAAGCATTAACATAATTCTTTCGACTGGGATTCTCCCAGGACACTCTGATGAAGGCTCTACCCGTAATTTTAATTGCATGGACCGCATTCTTAATTAAAACCTGTACAAATGGATTTCATGCCATGCCAAATTAAATCTAAATTCATTAGAAATCAACCCTTTTAAAAAATTTATACAAATATGTGAATTTTTTAAAAGTTCAAACTAACCCAGTCGGCTTTTTAGATATTGCTATACATTCATTATCCAGTCACACACATACATTTTTAAGGGATCCACAGCATTTCTCCCTCCTCTTAAGATGTCATATCCTTCAAATCTCACATTAGATTCTTACATGTGTGTCTGTGTGTGTTACTAATTAAAAGGGAAGTTATTGAGTTATTGGCTGGTCATGGAGTAATGACCTTAATAAGTTCATAGCCAATGACAGGAAGTCTGTATGTAATAGCAGTACAGTTTCATTTGAACCTTACATAGTTAAATACTGGATAATACCTAATATTAGCTTAATGAGGTATTAGCACTATGAGCAAACGTTCAGAGACAAAACATATGCAAGAAGCTCAACTAATGGTTTTGTAACAATTAAAATACGTGTGTTTCCCAAATTGTAAAGATTTCTCTCGGCTCAATTCTCACCTAAGCTCAACCATTGAATTCATCAATCACTAATCATTACGCAAAAAGCAATTTGAATGAGTACCAACTCAAACCATTTTATTGTCATCGGTACACATTTTGTCCCCACCTAAATGTTTAATTCGTAGGTGAATTGGAAATCCTGTAATGGACACATAAACACACACACACACACTTTACTGAATACTTTACTGCAGGCTTTTCGGAAAATGTCTGGTCACCAGAGGGTTCGAAATGTATTGATGGTCCTCTCTTTCCTCCTCCTCTCCATCTCACCTCCTCTCCATCTCTCCATCTCACCTCCTCTCCATCTCACCTCCTCTCCATCTCTCCATCTAACCACCTCTCCATCTCACCTCCTCTGCTCCTCTCCATCTCTCCATCTCACCTCCTCTCCATCTCTCCATCTCACCTCCTCTCCATCTCACCTCCTCTCCATCTCTCCATCTCACCTCCTCTCCATCTCACCTCCTCTGCTCCTCTCCATCTCCTCCTCTCCATCTCTCCTCCTCTCCAGCTCTCCATCTCACCTCCTCTCCTCCTCTCCATCTCTCCATCTCACCTCCTCTCCATCTCACCTCCTCTCCATCTCTCCTCCTCTCCATCTCACCTCCTCTCCATCTCACCTCCTCTCCATCTCTCCATCTCACCTCCTCTCCATCTCTCCATCTCACCTCCTCTCCATCTCTCCTCCTCTGCTTCTCTCCATCTCTCCTCTCCATCTCTTCTCCTCTCCATCTCACCTCCTCTCCATCTCTCCTCTCCATCTCTTCTCCTCTCCATCTCTGCTCCTCTCCATCTCTCTCCTCTCCATCTCACCTCCTCTCCATCTCTCCTCTCCATCTCTTCTCCTCTCCATCTCTCCTCCTCTCCATCTCTCCTCCTCTCCATCTCTCCTCCTCTCCATCTCTCCTACTCGCCCTCCCTTTCTATCCATCGCACATATATCTGACTCCTCTGTCCGACTCCTCCGTCGGCCTCCTCCGGCACGGTTCTATTTCAGTGTAATGGATGTAACAGATGTTGGACCCAGCAGCACCTCCTCGCAGGTCCGCTCTTCAGGACGGTCTTTTTACAAGTGCTGCTCCCGCCTCCCATCTGAGTAGTTCCCAGTGCACACAGGAAGTGAAGGTCACTGTGAAACACCAGGCCCGAGCTAAGAGGCTCAAATCATGTGTGCCACAGCTGGCTCTGCCGGGCCTGAACTGGGTCGGGACGATTCACATGTAACCGTGCGCTCAAACACACACACACACTCACACACACACACTCACACCAGGTTCATGGAAATGTTATATTTTATATATATATTTCTCACAAAAACACAATGCATCCATTGTCGGCACTGACTGACAACAGCGTGACCGCGTTCTCTCTCCAACTGAGAACAAACCGAACAATAAGCCCTGAATCCAATCGTACGCATATGAGGCGGGCAAACCCCCTCTCACTTCTTAAAAACCCCACATTTCATTCTAATACGGCGCGAGTCACTGTGTGTGTGTTGGCTCATCAGTGAAACAGGAGGGTCTGAGACAGATCTGGGTCTGTGCTCCGTGCCCGCCTCTCCGCTTGGCACCTGGGGCACCCCGGTGTCAGGAGAGGCCCCAGAGCAGCCACATGCATTTGGGCAACATCTGTAACACACACAGACACAATTATTAATAACCCCACGCCGACGTGGTGATGGAGTGCAGGACCACGGCTCCCGGTGAATCGGGGCAGCGGGCGAACCGAACTCACCGCCTGCCAAGACACGGGGAACGTGGGCTGGAAATGGAGGAGCGGAGAGAGAGGTGGAGACAGGCTATATTTGGGCTGAACTTGAGGTGCGACATGACTAAATGACCACGCAGAAATAGATTATGTCACGCTAACCGTCCTTGCGGTCAGAACGTGTACCCCCTCAAGACGGTCCACTCTGAGTCGGACCAAGCGGTCTCCAGATAACCTAACCAACGGTTAAGTGTCCAATTCCATAAGGGTTTTGGTATAAAAAGGCAGATAGCATGCTTTTATGCCTGCCGTGCACTGCTGTATGTCACCCCTCTGAGAGGTATCTGTAGTCTATGTCACCTGTGAGAGGTCTCTGTGCTCTGTGTCACCTGTGAGAGGTCTCTGTGCTCTGTGTCACCTGTGAGAGGTCTCTGTGCTCTGTGTCACCTGTGAGAGGTCTCTGTGCTCTGTGTCACCTGTGAGAGGTCTCTGTGCTCTGTGTCACCTGTGAGAGGTCTCTGTGCTCTGTGTCACCCCTGTGAGATGTCTTAGTGCTCTGTGTCACCTGTGAGATGTCTCAGTGCTCTGTGTCACCCCTGTGAGATGTCTTAGTGCTCTGTGTCACCCCTGTGAGAGGTATCTGTGGTCTATATCACCTGTGAGATGTCTCAGTGCTCTGTGTCACCTTGTGAGATGTCTTAGTGCTCTGTGTCACCTTGTGAGATGTCTTAGTGCTCTATGTCACCCCTGTGAGATGTCTTAGTGCTCTGTGTCACCCCTGTGAGATGTCTTAGTGCTCTGTGTCACCATGTGAGATGTCTTAGTGCTCTGTGTCACCATGTGAGATGTCTTAGTGCTCTATGTCACCCCTGTGAGAGGTCTTAGTGCTCTGTGTCACCTGTGAGATGTCTCAGCGGGCTGCAACATAACAAAGGATCCTATTGGACAGGCTCAGAACGAGTCATTCCACCTGTTCACTCAGCCCTTCCAAAAGCCAGATTTCATCGTAAATGGGGAGGCTTCTTCGAAAACTCAGTGGAGTAAAATAGACCAGGTGTCTGTCCCGATGGGAGAGACACAAGGTGCCTGTTGAGCAGCCCCAGGGAGCACGAGTGCACAAGGCAAAATAACACAAAGCAGGAGCGAAGACGGCATCACAACGCATAGCCAGAATTTGCCCCAGGGGCTTGTGAAAAGCTAGAAGAGTAGACAGATATGCCAATCCAGCCTTTCAAAAAGAAACGGTGAACGTTAAAAGACAAACAGGAGGAACTCCTTACGCTGGGTAGGTGTTTATTGTAAGCAAGCCTTATTTGTTTTAAACCTTGTGTGTTGTGGTAAAAGGTGTATTGTGATGTATTTCTGCCGTGAAAGGGGAAATGTGAACAAAGTGAGTAGCATGCCTGCAGTACAACACAGCAAAAAGGTGCTCCACGCCGTCTTTTATCTGAATTGACTTTGTGAAAGGGCCTCAGGTCGCTCTCATGAAAATTAACTCAACTTCTGAACTTCGTTGTGCTAATTAATCCTGAAAAAGTGCCAGAAACAGACTGGCACAGAAACTTTTTGCAGATGCATTTACACTTGTGACTATTTAATAAGACGTGAACATCTGTGCCGCCGCAAAACCCACAAAGTTATACTCTTTACTCATAGCGTCATAACTTGTGCCGAGAAATATGAATGCGATCAGGATACAAATAGCAAACTGGGCATTTTACATGAGTTTACCACTTTGGCTTCTGTTTGGCATAGATTAGCAACCTTGTAGGTGACAATGTGAGGGCCTGGAGCATAATTCAACTGAATAACTAATGGCGTCTGCGCTGTACACATGAGCCCGGAGCTACGCTACCAGAGCCAGAGTGCGAGATATCGTTCATGCAATCAAAATGCTAATATATAATTAGTTCTTTTACATGAGTTCATCCCTTTGCTCGATGTCGAGATCTGACACCGCTAACTCTGCTGTTTCCTTGTGTTTCATTGTGATATGGCGTTAGACAAAATCGCGTTGGTGCCGACGATTGAACCTTTGTTTTTGGATGTCTTCATCTTTAGACAACGGGCATTTCAGGGAGTCACTTTTAATATTTGAATTGCTATTAGTTTTAAGTTTTAGTTGTAGTAATTTCATCTTCTTTGCAACCCACTTTTTCTCTCTATGTACATTTGTCTTAGTGTAGCAAAATCCAAATTGATTTGGGAGTATTGAAGGCCTTGTTACACTGGGGGGGATCGGTGGCAAGCCATGCTTTCCAGAATGCTCTTCCGGCCACAAAGTCTCATGCGCTAGCATGTGTAAGGTACCACCTCAGTCAGCTCTGCAGGCGCTCGAGCCACCTGAGGGAGTTGCTAGAGAGCAATGACACCCAACTTCCACTGACGCCACTGCCCGCTCCCTGGGTGATGCTGGGCAATTCGCCCAACCGGGCACCATCGCCAAGCTCCGCAGACGAGGCTCGAACCTAGACTGTGGTGGTCAGCTTGGTGCCAGGACCGATCCAGTGGATTGCGCTGGGTCTTCTGGCTCGGTAGAAAGCAGCCATTAGTCTGTGTGATTAACGAGGGCCGGGCTAGAGAGGTGTATGTGAGACGGGAGGCGGATCCCGCAGGGGCCTCGCGGATTTCACCGCGTCTACTCGCACGTTAAACGTCACCTGAACGTAATTGATGCGGACATCATTGCCACGGTTGGTCCAAGCCCCTCCGGTGTTTGGACAAGACACACAGCACATTGGACACTCCCATCCCGGTGGCATTTGTCATGCCTGGCTACTCCGAGCAGGAAGTGCAAGAAGGCGGAGGGAGAGAGCGAGGAAGAATCATGGCATGGCACAGCGGTGTGATAAATAGTTAATTCTGCTTTGACTGTAATGTGTTGGGAGTGCATGATTAGTGTGTTCACCGGGTAGATGAATCAGGGAGGAATCAGATGACTGGGTGAACAGATGTCCCCTATATGATTCCCTATATGATCCACTGCGTCTGTAGAGTGCCGTATAGCAACTACGCTACGGCGACATCTGGTACGCACTGGGACGCATGTTGAATAATCACAGGAGGAGACGAATGAATAAATTAATGAACGGATGAATTAAATAATGTGCCGTTTGCCAACATGTAGACGTGAATGAACAAACGAACAAATTAATTGAATAAGTAAATACATTCATGGATGCATTAATGGATAAATTAACAAACAAGCTAAGGTGTCTCGCAGCAACACAAAAACAGACGGTGAGACCGTCCCGAGAACGTTTCAGCTCCAGAAAGGGACAAACATTTTATTCAAAAAGAGCCACTAGAAACTAGCCACCACTATCTTAGAATCAATGTGTGATTGTGTTAACTCGTTAATTTATTTATTCAATGTATTTCTTAAATTCTTACCGAATGTTTCTCTTCATACAATATCTGTGAAGTTCAATTGGCGATAAAGTCCTCTCCACAAAGCAGCAGCCCCTCAGCTGTTAGTGGACTCAGTGGGTCTGTGAGGCAAACCACTGCTTCACCTAACTCCACAGCACCAGAATGGTTTCAGGCAATTTGAACTAAAACATTTTCAAAAGTCTTCAAGTCACTTTTTAATAATAGTTGCTTTCTGATCTGTGCCTGTTTAATCATTGATTACTGTCAGACTGCATTTATTAGAGGATTCTCAAAGTTTTCCGCAGAACAACAATGATTGAACATATTTACATTGTAATATAAGCTCGAGTTAAGCTCTTCATGTTCTTATTCTTGGCCAGAACATAGAGTACGCTTCGTGTTTCTAGCACACGCTCTGAATTCGTTGGGTCAACCTTTTTATTCACAGGGGGCGGAGCATTCTGTAGGGAAGAGGGCGGGGCTAATCTCCATTAGCCTTCAGGACGTTAACATTTAATCTAGAGACATGGGCAAAACAAGCATGAGATTGGACAGATCATTACAATAACCATGGTTCTGTCTGTTCCCTTCATTATTAATCAATTTGTACCTCTAGAATGTAAATGTATCATTGTATCAGAGGTGCACTCTTCAATTTGACCGTGTCCTTTAACTTTGTGTGATGTGTCGGGTGAGGTGTCGGGACTGCCGGTACAATGTAAACACCCTGATGTGGGTCACCCACGTTCTCCACCAAGTGTGTATGAGGTGTCAGGACTGCTGGTACAATAAAAACACCCTGCTGTGTTTCCCCACGCTCTCAAGTGTGTGTATGAGGTGTCAGGACTGCTGGTACAATGTAAACACCCTGCTGTGGTTCCCCCACGTTCTCTACCAAGTGTGTATGAGGTGTCAGGACTGCTGGTACACTGTAAACACCCTGCTGTGGGTCCCCTCACTCTCAAGTGTGTGTGAGGTGTCAGGACTGATGGTACACTGAAAACACCCTGCTGTGGGTCCCCTCACTCTCAAGTGTGTGTATGAGGTGTCAGGACTGCCATCGTTATTGTAACAGCTGGCCTAACGGTGTCGCTAGGTGGTATGTAAATAACCTATTGTGTTTTTATGATCAATCTTACCCTGCAGCTTTTCCTAATCAGTTAATGCTCCGCACATCTGCCCTGGTGCTTGTCGGGATTCTGGCGTTCAGACCAGCCATATGGGACCATTACAGTTAAATACATGTGCAGTGTATGCTGTACCACTTCCTTAAAACATAAAATAGCTTGACCCCGCAGTTGTCAATTAGGTTTCGCAGGGAACGAACACAGTAACCCTGGAATTAAACCACTGGCACCAGCGCAGCTTTCAGCATTTCCCTCCCTGCCCGGCCTGCCATTAGACAAAGGCCAGAGCGTGCTCTGGAGGGGGGGGGGGGTTAGCGCAGGCTATAATGATTGGTTGCCTTGACGTATGGCCAAACCCTATCGACATCTACGGCCCTACCACGGGCTACACTCGCTAAGATTTCGCTGAAACACTTTATTACCAGCCCATCTGGAAAACCGCTGCGGCAGGAGCCATGTGGCTCTGTCAGAAGTTCCCATGAACTGTTATTGCTTTGTACAGGGCCTGCCAAACATGGTGGTTTTTAGTTCATCCGCTTTGAGGAAAAATCCATTCTTGGCACACTAACAAGGCTAATTACCGCGGTAAATAGAGATGTTATTTATTACTGTACTGAGATTTAGGCTGAGGGAAAATGCACTCCACCGCCACCACCACGTCTGTAAATTTTTGCGGCGTAATTAAACGAAAAGGATATTAAGTTTGTCAGTAAACGTGTTTTCTGTGAAGAAAATAAGTCATTTATGCAAAGCTAACTTACATGTAATGTTATTTGACTTTTGATCTGTTCCTCTTCTTTTTCCCCTTTTCGGATATTTGAAGGGGAAAAAGTGCGCCTTGACTTCATCTATACATCTACGGTTCGACAGCCTAACATTCTGCTGTTTAGAACGGTGTTTTCGGTTCTACTGCCGTATAGTGTTTAAAATGTGAGACCGGAGATTCGCACCCAATCACGGCTTGTTCTTATGTATTATAATCATATATTGTTTCACAGCACATATGGATTGGATGGTGGGTAGCGTATCATCTAATGCCAGTGTTCTTTCCTCCGTCTCTCACAAACATACACATTAATAGTATTGAATTCCTACCACCAAAACCTAAGCCTAACCATAAAGCAAAACCTAACCCAAAAACCCTGGTTCCATTTGGAACGTTTTGCCTCATCTTGGAAATAGCTTTTTTCAACTAATTATTATATTTATTATTCTTATGGGAATTTTTTAATCCAACTTGGTTATAAGTACACAAATGCACAGACACACAAATGATTCGTGGCATGAAAAATACGTTTTCACACTCAATCTAATAATATGAATTCCATTATTACAGCAGAGTATTTTGCGAAGAAAACCCAAGGATTTGAAGAAATTTCAACATTGTACAGTTTGCAGCGCACGCACGCAAACATCATTAGCTTTTTGAACTTGTTCAGTGAGGTAAAACTACGACACTAATTACAAGAGTTTCCGTTTTAACCCTGTGTGGTCTTCCAACTGCGTGAGGGAGGTGTTGGGTTAGTGCTGGGAGCAGCAACTTATCTCAGCTTGTCAGGGGAGGCAAATTGAACTCTTGGTGGGGCACTGAGATGGGTCAACAGTCACAATTCTTTCTGCCTTTTTCTTTTCTTTTTTTTGGGACTCCAGTGAAGGAGGGAAGAGAGAAGGGAAGGAGGTAGAGAAAAAAAAGGGTTGAATGTCAATCAAGCAGCATGTCTGGCGATCATTACAGGTTCCCAGTGAAGCAGAAAAACGGCGTAATAAACAGGTCCCGCTGCCTCCATCAAGCCATTCTTACACACACACCACACACACGCCACATACACACACCACAAACAGGCCACACAGACACACCGCAAACACGCCACACACACCACAAACACGCCACACACACACACTCCTGACACTCACACACACTCCCGACACACACACACATTCACACACTCGCGACACACACAAACCACACACACATACATCACACACCACCCACACACAAACACGCACACTCCCGACACACACACACGCACACTGCCGACACACACACGCACACACCATGGCATTGAGTGCATGGCGGTGAAGGGGTCTAGCCGGTCTGGCTCCTTCTGGCGTGGCTGTGCGTCAAATTCCCATCCAGCTGGCTGACCCTATTACAGCAGCATGATGAGCTCTCCTGTCACTCCAGACCGCAGAATCACTCTTCCCGACAGGTAAACCCTGGGATCATTTATTTTTGTATCTGGCTACGGTCTGGTGAAGGCAGTCAAGGGCCGTCTTAAACACGTCCGCAGGTCACCACAGAGAAATGCAAACGCAGGATTCCAGCAGCGCGTCACAGATCTTTAGATCAACTCAGATATATGACAGCTTAAAAACAAGAGAGCGCTCGTGAAAACCCCTGCGTTGTGCACGTAGTACTTCCTCAGTCCTGTCTTCACAGCTGTCGGACTTCAGCTATCATGATAGCATGTACCTAATGATAACATGTACCTAATGATAACATGTACCTAATGATAGCATGTACCTAATGATAACATGTACCTAATGGTAACATGTACCTAATGATAGCATGTACCTAATGATAGCATGTACCTCATGATAGCATGTACCTAATGATAACATGTACCTAATGATAACATGTACCTAATGATAACATGTACCTAATGATAACATGTACCTAATGATAACATGTACCTAATGATAACATGTACCTAATGATAACATGTACCTAATGATAGCATGTACCTAATGATAGCATGTACCTAATGATAACATGTACCTAATGATAGCATGTACCTCATGATAGCATGTACCTAATGATAATGTTAATGTCATGATAGCATGTACCTAATGATAGCATGTACCTAATGATAGCATGTACCTAATGATAACATGTACCTAATGATAACATGTACCTAATGATAGCATGTACCTAATGATAGCATGTACCTCATGATCATTTGTACCTGGTGATAATTTGTACCTCATCATAATGTTAATGTCATGATAGCATGTACCTAATGATAGCATGAACCTCATGATAATTTGAACCTCATGATAATGTTTTACCTCATTTTTGGTTCATTTGATAATGGCGCATAGATCAAAACCGCCAAACAAACATGTTGTCGTATATTTATCGTCTACTGCTGTCCTCCTTCTTGCTATTGGCTTGCTTCATGTTTCCAACCCAGAAAATAGACATTTCCTCAGCAGCAACATGCATTATGAACACACACAATGTGTGTCTCCGTGACGGCATCAGGATCCGGGCCCACTACTGTACATCTCTAATCTAAAATTACCTTTGGTCTTCCTCCTTTGAAGGGAAATAGCAGGGCGAAGAAAGAGCCGTGTTTGTTGTCGCAGTAAAGCAGCATAATAAGGTGCGTATCCTTCGGCAGACTCGACCTCTACAAAGGGAACTCCAGTCTAAATGATATGCAGTAGAGTACAGTACACATGCTTGGCTCCGCAGTACAAACAGGGCATAGGAAAGCACGGGGCCCGTTTGATCCTGACGCCCCTGCTGCACGCCATGTCCTCTTTCATCTCATCCAAGGCACCTTCATTTGTCCCCTTCTTCCTTTACTGTTTCCCAGGACTGACCAGGTGATTTCCTTCCACAGTATTTCCTCCATATCCTACCGCGATGAGGCGTCGGGCTCTTCGGCTGCAATGGAGCCATATATAGCCGTATATACAGAACCGCACCCAGATACTATCCTGTTTTGAACAGAACCGCGATGAGCTGAAAGTAGGGCACGGAATAGGAAAGTGAATGCAATTAGGGACATTGATTTTATCAATTGAATTTAAATTTTCGGGGAAACCCAGGGCTGTTCTTCACTGCGATGTTTACAGTTGGATGAGCAGGTACGATCGACGTGACCGGTATGGTGACACCCAAGTCAGGCATTTTTAAACAGACAACCCTGCATTGGAGAAGGTTAACATTTCAATGTTTTCCAAATGTTATATGTTGTTCCTGTCTTGGTGTGTAAACACTGCATGCTTTTCAACGACATGTTCCAATGAATATTCCTGGACAATCCGTCACGGTTCTTCGAACATCCTCGGCGCTCGGCAAGGGTTGTGGTCAACAGAAGTGCACTGAATTGACCGGATTGAGTACTCATACAGCATCGCTGCTAGCCACACTGTCTGTAAATCAAACTAACTGTAGCGCTGGCTGGATCAATACAACTTAGTGAATACATCACTATTTTCAATAGCTGAATAGTCTATGGGTTGGCTGCATTGATTACAAGGAAAGCCCGAAAAAACTCGAATAAACAACAAAGTTACCACCAGAAGTTATCAACACAGGATGGTAAATCAATAGCTTCCTGTCTGGATCGGGGGTATATCAATAACGTGTCGTCCAGATGTAGGCTGGGGATATCCCTCAGTGTTCAGTTGCGTGCACCTGGATAGGCTAAATGCTAACTACTCATAAAGCGGATCTGACACTATTCTGGATCGCTCAAAAAGATTATATTCCAGAAAAGGTTACGATAAACACAAAAAGTGTTTACAATATGCAGCAGTGAAAATGTTTCAGAAAACTAGAAAAAGCTTGCAGATTTGAGGAGTTGTTGCTGTGGAAAATAATACTGAATATATTATTAAAATAAATACATATTTAATACCAGGCTGGAAATAAAGACCCTGTCATTGCATTTATCATGGTTGTAATGACGTCCGCACAGAATATCTGCAAGAGTGTTCGCATAAACTATAATATTAGACAAATGCTGGCTAGTGTATAAACAACATTGGCTGACTTTTTCAGCTACATAACTAGCATGATCTAGTAATGTTAAGCAGTTAATTCTGTTTAAAATTCACAGACAATTATTAATATTCACACAGTATTTTGTACCATAAACAAGTGGCATGAGGTAATCAGATTCAGACACCCTTGTCTACGTTAATGCCTGACTCCAACTCTTGCTGCTGTTAAGAGTTTCACACACTTTTCACACACATTTAATAGAGCTTTTTATTGTATGGTCGACAGAGGTACACGGGTTGTAGTGCTGGTGTGTTTCAAGAGTTTCTGCATGTTTGAATGTTTTTTTCTATGCTATTCGGTTTTGTCTTCTACATGCCATGTACATATTTGTTTTATTTAGGATTTGAAAAATATTAAAATGTCTTTTTTCATACAGTCGTTGGTGCACCTGCCTATTGGGTTTTGTGAAACATCACGAGTACTCCGTAGCAGAATGAACAGCTAAGGGGAGAAAAGGAGAGTCACTTTAAAGTAGCTGTAATGTACTCCAAAACAAATGACTTCCTAGTCACCCTGTTCAATGCCATTTAAACTTGCCTCCACTAAGTCTTCCTGAAAAGCCCTCCAAACCCAATCAATGTGTCAGTTAAATTGCTCTTCATCTGTCGAGATTAAGTGCGCGACCATTACCTTCCATTTAGCCCCGAGTCTGTAAACCCTGGCATATTCTCTCCGACCGACCCATTAGTAACACCTGGAATCATTTGCATTAGTTTAGGATCTGGCATCATAAATTTCCTGCCCATTAATGACAATTCTGACTTCACAGGGAAAAAATGGCTCAATGTTTTTGATAATGAAAATATAGAGTCGGCCCTGTCTGGACCGTTCAGATAATTCACATTACCTTTGTAATGTACTTCATGGTTCATCATATTGGACGATGCTATAACTTTTAGCAGAAAGGTTTTATTATTTCAAAATGGTTTTCAGACCTGCGTTTCACTCCATCCCTCTTGGAGTGGGTGATGGATTTTCATGAATGGGTTTTTTGCCCTTCGTGCCTCGTCATGGTTTCATTGTCCCTGTCTACATCTGAGCCAAACAGTTATCTGGAAAAGGACGGGTATGTGAGCTGTCCCAGCGAGTTCAACGGAAGCAACATAAAGTTTGCTATTCGCTTGTGCGACATGTTTAATTGTGATGACAGTGTCTTCTCCAACAGTCTCTTATACAGTGTTCAGAATGTGGTCAATCAGGAGGTCTGGTTAGCCAAATACCTTATACAGGGCTCAGAATGTGGTCAGGAAGGAGGTCTGGTTAGCCAAATACCTTATACAGGGCTCAGAATGTGGTCAATCAGGAGGTCTGGTTAGCCAAATACCTTATACAGGGCTCAGAATGTGGTCAGGAAGGAGGTCTGGTTAGCCAAATACCTTATACAGGGCTCAGAATGTGGTCAGGAAGGAGGTCTGGTTAGCCAAATACCTTATACAGGGCTCAGAATGTGGTCAGGAAGGAGGTCTGGTTAGCCAAATACTTTATACAGGGCTCAGAATGTGGTCAATCAGGAGGTCTGGTTAGCCAAATACCTTATACAGGGCTCAGAATGTGGTCAATCAGGAGGTCTGGTTAGCCAAATACCTTATACAGTGTTCAGAATGTGGTCAGGAAGGAGGTCTGGTTAGCCAAATACCTTATACAGGGCTCAGAATGTGGTCAATCAGGAGGTCTGGTTAGCCAAATACCTTATACAGGGCTCAGAATGTGGTCAATCAGGAGGTCTGGTTAGCCAAATACCTTATACAGGGCTCAGAATGTGGTCAGGAAGGAGGTCTGGTTAGCCAAATACCTTATACAGGGCTCAGAATGTGGTCAGGAAGGAGGTCTGGTTAGCCAAATACCTTATACAGGGCTCAGAATGTGGTCAGGAAGGAGGTCTGGTTAGCCAAATACTTTATACAGGGCTCAGAATGTGGTCAATCAGGAGGTCTGGTTAGCCAAATACCTTATACAGGGCTCAGAATGTGGTCAGGAAGGAGGTCTGGTTAGCCAAATACCTTATACAGGGCTCAGAATGTGGTCAATCAGGAGGTCTGGTTAGCCAAATACCTTATACAGGGCTCAGAATGTGGTCAGGAAGGAGGTCTGGTTAGCCAAATACCTTATACAGGGCTCAGAATGTGGTCAGGAAGGAGGTCTGGTTAGCCAAATACCTTATACAGGGCTCAGAATGTGGTCAGGAAGGAGGTCTGGTTAGCCAAATACCTTATACAGGGCTCAGAATGTGGTCAGGAAGGAGGTCTGGTTAGCCAAATACCTTATACAGGGCTCAGAATGTGGTCAGGAAGGAGGTCTGGTTAGCCAAATACCTTATACAGTGTTCAGAATGTGGTCAATCAGGAGGTCTGGTTAGCCAAATACTTTATACAGTGTTCAGAATGTGGTCAATCAGGAGGTCTGGTTAGCCAAATACTTTATACAGTGTTCAGAATGTGGTCAATCAGGAGGTCTGGTTAGCCAAATACTTTATACAGTGTTCAGAATGTGGTCAATCAGGAGGTCTGGTTAGCCAAATACTTTATACAGTGTTCAGAATATGGTCAATCAGGAGGTCTGGTTAGCCAAATACCTTATACAGGGCTCAGAATATGGTCAATCAGGAGGTCTGGTTAGCCAAATACCTTATACAGGGCTCAGAATGTGGTCAATCAGGTGGTCTGGTTAGCCAAATACCTTATGCAGGGCATTGTGTCAATCCAATAATACAGCCCGTTGGTGGCTGACTAGAAGCCTGTAGAGCAGTAATAATCAGTCTCAGTCCGTCTAGAATGTTTAAATGTCAGAGGCAAACTGTTTAAAACCTTTTATGTCTGGGGTGTCTAAAGACAGTAGAGAGCATCCACTATTTAAGACTTTTATTTAAGGTAAATCACGTCATAAAATGGGATTAGAGAAAAAAATTACGAAACGTGCCAAAAGCTTAAACGAGAACCATAACTCAAACGCCATGTTGAAAATGGCCATTCTCAGCACTTTAACGGCTGTAGCTGCCTTCATGACTTCTAAAAAAATGTCACTGGTAGCCAAATAATATGCTGCTGAATAACGGAGCGCTTAAGAGAAATGAAAGACGTTTAGCCAGTTTCTAAAGTGATCCAGGTTAAAATTAGTGCCCTTCGTTAGGGAAGTTTACAACTTCTAATCACCTCCTCCGTGTATTTCTGTACGTTTTATTTATCATCCGTGTCGATGGGCACATCCCTCATCCATTTGTCATCCAGGATGGTGATCTCTCCCATCTCCATTGGGTTGATTTGAATCGTTGTGGGCATATAAAGACTTCGGCTTTTCAACAGACAGCAAGTTTTGTGTTGTAGAATATGCTATAGAATATATATGCTATGTGCTATTAGTTCATCAACCCCATTTTCAAAAATGTCACGTAGAAAACAAAGAGCACTGAATCATATATTGCTCATTATAATCCTCAACACTCAATGTCATTGGGAATATCACGTAAAATGACACTAATGCTTTAGGAAAAGTTACTGCGGGGATCAAAAGCATCAAGGGTTTGTCCCGGATAAAGTTACCACAGCTGTTCTGGTTGTTGTCTTTCGTTGTTTTTAATCTCCGGTGGTGCATTAGTGCAGGAACCTGCATCCCAGTGCCTTCGCAATAATCCTGAATGCTAATTCACCATACAAGGTTACACCTGACGAATAGCGTAATTAAAACAATTACCGAATTGCACACTGATTAAAGAGGCTTTCCGTGACATTTGCATCATCTTTTACTGGTAGCGCTCGAAAGCAAAAGCCCTTCCCCAGGAGTGACACACCACATTGAACCTGTGCCAATCTGTGCCGCACATCATTGCTTTCACCCTCTCTCCCCTTTCTCCCCAAATTTCTCGCTATTTGCTGAGTGTGTATTTTAGAAAAAATCACATTCGGTAGTCGTCAAAATCCCGGAGACTGTCATTAAGTTGTCTATTCTTTTCGACTTCAAAAGTTTTCCTTTATAAATGCTAATGCTTTAGTTGAAAATCTGGAGTCTAATGAAATGTTACCTCTGCATTTTTATATTCTCGTTCTTTGCTTGTACACAATTATTGTAGAGGCTGTAAATAAATCAATATTCCCAATCCGACTGTAAAAAACAATCAAGGAAAACAACCAATTCCCTGGAAAAATAACACAGAATAATATTTATTAACTGTTCCACAATCCACTGCGGAGAATGATATCAACCAAGCGAACCAACCAAACAACCAGCAGCTTTCTGCACAATAATAAAGCAAGAACGAAGCAAACAGAATGAAAGTGGCAGCTGTCAATAATTTAGTCATTTTACACAGCAGAGTAATTGAAAGATTTAATGAGGAAACAAACCTATAAAAACAGGCATTGCGATGTCAAAGGTGAAAGACTGAATTAAAGTTTTTCAGTGTTACATATGTGTGTGTGTGTATGTGTGTGTGTGTGTGTGTGTGTGTGTGTGTGTCTGTGTCTGTGGGTGTGTCTGTGGGTGTGTGCATGTGTATGTGTGTGGTGTTTGGTTTGACCATTAACTTGATCAAGGCCATGTCTTTTTTTGATACTCCTGGTAAAAAAACAATGTTCATATGTTATTTGGCCATTTTTGATACGTGCGTGTGTGTAAATGTGTCAACATTTCAAATGTAATGCTATGTTTAGCATGAAGTAGTACTAAACACACAGAAGACAGACAGAAACGATCGTTTTCTGGACTCTACATTCAGACCAGCGCCGACATACCGCTATACCCCATTGACACAAGCGCTGGTCCATATCATTCAACATTAACATGCTCTGAAAACACAGAATACCGGTAACCGGGAGCAACAAAGAGCAGACGGATATTGAAACTCACATTGAACAGCTAGGACATGAATTTAATGTAGCCTTATGTTTGTTATTCCACACTATATCACAGGTCAATAGTTCTCCAGATGTAGAAATAAAGCACAGTCCTTGGAAAGAGTAAGAGTGACTAGTCCAAGGCCTATCCTTGAAACCTTTTCCTTGTCCTTTAGAATGAATGGGAACGAATCTCCGTGCCAATGATCCAGAGAGGCTCTATATTCCGTATTTATGAACCGTGTTAAACAAACTCTAATGGATAATGACGCTGAACTCTCGCTCCGGCTGTCGACCGTCGGTCACTGCAGATTCCAGATACGATCTCCAGATCCACACACATTTATCGGGGTTAGCCGTCAAACGTAGTCACATTAAGTATTGCATTACTTGAAGGTAAGTTGGTGTGGCACCAGGTTGTCTCCGGGCTTACACTAGCGAATATCCAGGAAAAAGGGTGAGAGATAAATGTTTGGGGGAGGTGGAGAGAGAGGGAGTTACATAGAGGAAGTGGTGGAGAAATTTCCCCCAGCTTACAGGAAGAGAGAGAGAGATGGAGTAACATAGAGGAAGTGGTGGAGAAATTACCGGAAGGGAGAGAGAGACAGAGTTACATAGAGGAAGTGGTGGAGAAATTACCCCCAGCTTACAGGAAGGGAGAGGGAGTTACATAGAGGACGTGGTGGAGAAATTACCTGCAGCTTAAAGGAAGGAAGAGAGAGACAGAGTTACATAGAGGAAGTGGTGGAGAAATTACCCCCAGCTTACAGGAAGGAAGAGAGAGACGGAGTTACATAGAGGAAGTGGTGGAGAAATTACCCCCAGCTTACAGGAAGGAAGAGAGAGACGGAGTTACATAGAGGAAGTGGTGGAGAAATTACCCCCAGCTTACAGGAAGGAAGAGAGAGACGGAGTTACATAGAGGAAGTGGTGGAGAAATTACCCCCAGCTTACAGGAAGGAAGAGAGAGACGGAGTTACATAGAGGAAGTGGTGGAGAAATTACCCCCAGCTTACAGGAAGGAAGAGAGAGACGGAGTTACATAGAGGAAGTGGTGGAGAAATTACCCCCAGCTTACAGGAAGGAAGAGAGAGACGGAGTTACATAGAGGAAGTGGTGGAGAAATTACCCCCAGCTTACAGGAAGGAAGAGAGAGACGGAGTTACATAGAGGAAGTGGTGGAGAAATTACCCCCAGCTTACAGGAAGGAAGAGAGAGACGGAGTTACATAGAGGAAGTGGTGGAGAAATTACCCCAGCTTACAGGAAGGAAGAGAGAGACGGAGTTACATAGAGGAAGTGGTGGAGAAATTACCCCCAGCTTACAGGAAGGAAGAGAGAGACGGAGTTACATAGAGGAAGTGGTGGAGAAATTACCCCCAGCTTACAGGAAGGAAGAGAGAGACGGAGTTACATAGAGGAAGTGGTGGAGAAATTACCCCCAGCTTACAGGAAGGAAGAGAGAGACGGAGTTACATAGAGGAAGTGGTGGAGAAATTACCCCCAGCTTACAGGAAGGAAGAGAGAGACGGAGTTACATAGAGGAAGTGGTGGAGAAATTACCCCCAGCTTACAGGAAGATTTTCTATAGCATTACTTGCATGGGCAAACAATAAATCCAAATAGTTACAAATTAATTAGGTAGATAAACCATTACACAAGAGTTTCAAAATACATTTAATGTGTTATGACGTAAGCTGTTCAGTGTTGGACAACAGCGTTAGAAGGACAACAGATGAATTGAGGTATATTGGTTTTCTTTTCACTCCTGTCTTTCACTTTCTCTATTTTTTGTGATATTGCTATTTCTCACTCTCAGTTTTTTGTATTTTAAATATTAACATTAAACATGCTTGTTACTTTCCCATTGAAACTTGAAAACGTATTTGATGAGGGATAACTTAAACATGTAAAATTCTTAGAGAGTTAATAGTAATAATGCAAATCAGTGATTTTACTCTATGATTTCTCTCAGTGATTTTACTCTATGATTTCTCTCAGTGATTTCTCTCAGTGATTTTACTCTATGATTTCTCTCAGTGATTTCTCTCAGTGATTTTACTCTATGATTTCTCTAAGTGATTTCTCTCAGTGATTTTACTCTATGATTTCTCTCAGTGATTTCTCTCAGTGATTTTACTCTATGATTTCTCTCAGTGATTTCTCAGTGTTTTTCACAGCTCTGCTCATTTTTTCCGCCCTGAAATGCGTATGTTTTCCTTGGCCGACTTGGGCGTTCTCGATTGCTCCGTTTTGAGGAAATACCGAACAGTTGATTTGGGCGGAGATTACACGTTCACAGTTCATATATCTGTGACCAGTCAACGCAACAGGAAACACCTGTGACACTAATGTCCTCAAACTAGTGCTCACACGAAATGGGGAGGGGGGGGGGGGTGTTTCTCTGACATCGCTGTTAATTTTAGCTGGTAAAAAATGTTTAAGCGGATAGAATTTAAAGGTGTCACTCTGATCCTTTTCCTGATAATAATGGTTTGATTGTATTGTTACGTGCCTTAAGAGTCTAGCAAAATGTCTACAAATGCTTCTAGAGGGCAGGGTAGAACCTCCAGATGTCTCAGATGATGTCCAACAGTGACAGTTTGGTTGCATTTCCCATTGGTTGCCTGTTTCCCGTTACATACTGCACCATTAACTGACAGCAGAGTGGCCATTAATTGTCCCCAGAAAAAGATGTCCCTGTGCAATGATAATGTTGTTCTATTGGGTTGTTGACGTGACACGACTGAAACTTGAATGGATATTTTTGGCAAAGCAGATCAAGATCAAGGACGGGTGGCAACATCTGTGATTTTAGCTTATTTAACATGCAATCAACCTTTTGCAAGTTACATTTGTGTTCAGTGTGTTTGTCGGCACCTAGATACTCATATGTCAGTGTAAGGCCACTCAGACAATAGCTGTGTGTTTTCTGTCTGTATGCTCTGGGCTAACACGTTGCATTGGCGGGTCCCTTCTCACATTCATATGATCAGGACATGTGCATGTCTTCTGTATCAGCGTAAGAGAGAGCGACAGAAAGAGAGAACCGCTGAGAGAGGTAGATACAGAAAGAGAATGAGCAAATGACAGAGAGTGAAAGAGAGAGGGAAAGAGAGAGAGAAGAGGAGAGAGAGAGGGAGGGAGAGAGAGGGAGAGAAGGAGGGAGAGAGAATATTCCCTGTGATGAGACACATTTGACCCATGGCTCTTCTCAGAGGACTGAGGGCATATTTACCCTTATGGCCCCGCCCCTTCTCTGAAGCACCGGTACCCTGTCCTCCATCTCTAGAGGCCAGAGCAGGGAATGTCTTTTGCCCTGAGAGTCTGGGACATTGGGAGCAGTCAGAGGCAGGTGGGGCAGAAGGAGGCTGAGGGAGGCGTGAGGGAGGTGTGGGGGAACCACCGGGAGAGAGGGCGAATGATATGAACGCCAGAAGCATTCAGCAGGACCACTGTCATGGTAATTGCTCTGGGAGTGCGGAGGAATCCCCTACCAAGAAAGAATATATTTGAAATGTATATGTTTTTGGAATAATATATATATATATATATATACGTGTGTGTGTATGTACATTACCAGTCAAACATGTGGTCACACTTACCTATTAATTTGATGAGACATGATCTATTGTATAAACCTCTCTGGTGTAAATGTTTCTGTCTTTGGTGGAGGGGTTATAATATATTTGACCTGGGTTAACGTGTATTACATTTGAATTGTTATGGGATCCATGTGGTTGAGTGAACGCCAGCAGTTCTCACTATCACACGATCTACCAATACGTCTCTCTGTGTTTCTCTCCCCCATTCCATATCTCTCTCTCTCTCTCTTTATCTCTCCCTCATTTGTCTATATGTGACGCCCATATTACACGACCACGTGAGGCCTTTCTGTTAGCGCCAAGCCCGTGATGAATTAATAACAGTGTTGTGTGAGCACCCCTCACCCCCATAAACCTCCCCCGTTGTCTGGTGCGTTGTGCTGCAGAATAACCAGAGTGGACCAGTCTGGTAATGTGGTCTGCTCGCCTCAGGCAAAGACTTGGCCCATCCCGGTTAGGGAGTTATGTGAAGTGTCGTCTGCGGGGAGAGCATCCACTTGTTGCTTGAGAAGGAGAGCAGTTTAGGAGCAAGAGTCTCCGTCCGTGCACTAATTCAAACCTGCTGTGATGGCATCGTCATGGTAATCCGCTCCAGTATCCCTCCACCCCCTGATACACCTCCCCCCCCACCACACACACACACACTCTGTAAGTGAGTGTCATGATTAGAAACAGCTAGGATTTACAGCTGCCACAACCAAAAACAGGCGGCCACGGCCCACAGCTCCAGGTCACACTGTCATACTGATCATACTGTAATACTACTGGTCAACAGTAGGGCACTACTTTATATTGTGCTGGTCAACAGTAGGGCACTACTTTATATTGTTCTGGTCAACAGTAGGGCACTACTTTATATTGTGCTGGTCAACAGTAGGGCACTACTTTATATTGTGCTGGTCAACAGTAGGGCACTACTTTATATTGTGCTGGTCAACAGTAGGGCACTACTTTATATTGTGCTGGTCAACAGTAGGGCACTACTTTATATTGTTCTGGTCAACAGTAGGGCACTACTTTATATTGTGCTGGTCAACTGTAGGGCACTACTTTATATTGTGCTGGTCAACAGTAGGGCACAACTTTATATTGTGCTGGTCAACAGTAGGGCACTACTTTATATCGTGCTGGTCAACAGTAGGGCACTACTTTATATTGTGCTGGTCAACAGTAGGGCACTACTTTATATTGTGCTGGTCAACAGTAGGGCACTACCTTATATTGTGCTGGTCAACAGTAGGGCACTACTTTATATTGTTCTGGTCAACAGTAGGGCACTACTTTATATTGTGCTGGTCAACTGTAGGGCACTACTTTATATTGTGCTGGTCAACAGTAGGGCACAACTTTATATTGTGCTGGTCAACAGTAGGGCACTACTTTATATTGTGCTGGTCAACAGTAGGGCACTACTTTATATTGTGCTGGTCAACAGTAGGGCACTAATTTATATTGTGCTGGTCAACAGTAGGGCACTACTTTATATTGTGCTGGTCAACAGTAGGGCACTACTTTATATCGTGCTGGTCAACAGTAGGGCACTACTTTATATTGTGCGGGTCAACAGTAGGGCACTACTTTATATCGTGCTGGTCAACAGTAGGGCACTACTTTATATTGTGCTGGTCAACAGTAGGGCACTACTTTATATTGTGCTGGTCAACAGTAGGGCACTAATTTATATTGTGCTGGTCAACAGTAGGGCACTACTTTATATTGTGCTGGTCAACAGTTGGGCACTACTTTATATTGTGCTGGTCAACAGTAGGGCACTACTTTATATCGTGCTGGTCAACAGTAGGGCACTACTTTATATTGTGCTGGTCAACAGTAGGGCACTACTTTATATTGTGCTGGTCAACAGTAGGGCACTACTTTATATTGTGCTGGTCAACAGTAGGGCACTACTTTTATTATTGTCAACAGTAGGGTCAACAGTAGGGCACTACTTTATATTGTGCTGGTCAACAGTAGGGCACTACTTTATATTGTGCTGGTCAACAGTAGGGCACTACTTTATATTGTGCTGGTCAACAGTAGGGCACTACTTTATATCGTGCTGGTCAACAGTAGGGCACTACTTTATATTGTGCTGGTCAACAGTAGGGCACTACTTTATATTGTGCTGGTCAACAGTAGGGCACTACTTTATATTGTGCTGGTCAACAGTAGGGCACTACTTTATATTGTGCTGGTCAACAGTAGGGCACTACTTTATATTGTGCTGGTCAACAGTAGGGCTACTTTATATTGTGCTGGTCAACAGTAGGGCACTACTTTATATTGTGCTGGTCAACAGTTGTGCACTAATTTATATTGTGCTGGTCAACAGTAGGGCACTACTTTATATTGTGCTGGTCAACAGTAGGGCACTACTTTATATTGTGCTGGTCAACAGTAGGGCACAGTAGGGCACTACTTTATATTGTGCTGGTCAACAGTAGGGCTACTTTATACTGGTCAACAGTAGGGCACTTTATATTGTGCTGGTCAACAGTAGGGCACTAATTTATATTGTGCTGGTCAACAGTAGGGCACTACTTTATATTGTGCTGGTCAACAGTAGGGCACTACTTTATATTGTGCTGGTCAACAGTAGGGCACTACTTTATATTGTGCTGGTCAACAGTAGGGCACTACTTTATATTGTGCTGGTTAACAGTAGGGCACTACCTTATATTGTGCTGGTCAACAGTAGGGCACTACTTTATATTGTTCTGGTCAACAGTAGGGCACTACTTTATATTGTGCTGGTCAACTGTAGGGCACTACTTTATATTGTGCTGGTCAACAGTAGGGCACAACTTTATATTGTGCTGGTCAACAGTAGGGCACTACTTTATATTGTGCTGGTCAACAGTAGGGCACTACTTTATATTGTGCTGGTCAACAGTAGGGCACTAATTTATATTGTGCTGGTCAACAGTAGGGCACTACTTTATATTGTGCTGGTCAACAGTAGGGCACTACTTTATATCGTGCTGGTCAACAGTAGGGCACTACTTTATATTGTGCGGGTCAACAGTAGGGCACTACTTTATATCGTGCTGGTCAACAGTAGGGCACTACTTTATATTGTGCTGGTCAACAGTAGGGCACTACTTTATATTGTGCTGGTCAACAGTAGGGCACTAATTTATATTGTGCTGGTCAACAGTAGGGCACTACTTTATATTGTGCTGGTCAACAGTTGGGCACTACTTTACATTGTGCTGGTCAACAGTAGGGCACTACTTTATATCGTGCTGGTCAACAGTAGGGCACTACTTTATATTGTGCGGGTCAACAGTAGGGCACTACTTTATATCGTGCTGGTCAACAGTAGGGCACTACTTTATATTGTGCTGGTCAACAGTAGGGCACTACTTTATATTGTGCTGGTCAACAGTAGGGCACTAATTTATATTGTGCTGGTCAACAGTAGGGCACTACTTTATATTGTGCTGGTCAACAGTTGGGCACTACTTTATATTGTGCTGGTCAACAGTAGGGCACTAATTTATATTGTGCTGGTCAACTGTAGTCTCAGTCATTTCCCCGTCCATGTATACCAGACTGTAAGTCTTAGAGACTCCAACATGGACTCTGGGTTCCAACATTTTACCCTTGAACTAGAAATAGCAACGTCATCAAATATGGGGGGTAAGGCAGAACATTACTGGAGAAGGTAAAGAAGACATATAATATCCAATTGATGTTATGTAACATTGAAACATCAGAGATATTTATATTTAACCTGCCTCCAGCTTTCCAAATCTCTCTCTTCAGAGCTCACAGTTAGTAGACCAGCAGTGTGTTGTCACTGTTGTTTAACTTGAATGTAATCGATTACAGAGCAACTTCAATCATTTTGAAGACCTTGGAAGTGTTTTCATTGGTTTAAACGTTCATGTTCCAGACAATAGCTGCTATTAACTGTTTTGTTCATCGCAGTTGTTTTACATCAGTTAACTCTTTGGATCATCTGGCTGATGGTAAACCTACTTAAAACAAATATGAGAAAAGTATTGATGTTATACAGAGGAATAAAAAACATTCCCAGTTAATTTGCTGCTACAGTAATTATGTTCATTATCAGATAATGCAAACAGGAAAGTCATGCTATTATTAGAGTTAAGCTAATGATACATTAATGCACATTTTACACTAATGCTAATATTCCAGTCATGCTAATAGTACAGTAATGCTAATATTACTGCCATGCTAATATTAAAGTTATGCTAATATTACAGTATTGCTAATAGTACAGTCATGCTAATTTTACAGTAATACAAATATTACAGTAATGCACAATTTACAGTTCTGCTAATATTACAGTAATGCTAATGCTCAACTAAGGTCTGTAAACACAAAAACATTGTGACGAAAAAATATCTTGTTTACAATGTTGTTCACCCCAGCGCCTCTCACCAATATCACAGGTTTGCTTACCACTGGACAAAGAGTTTTGATGCACGAGACACGCTCAAATCAAATACTGGACATCGCTGAGCCATAAGTCGATATTGGCATCCAGCTGAAATGCATAAATAAACACAAGTTAAACAGTATGGATCGGCAATAGGATGTTTCCCATTCAATGTTTTCCGAGTCAAATGGAGGTTTGACACCCCCCCCCCCATCAGAAACACACATACTAACACACACACACAAACACCTCACCCCCCCCATCAGAAACACACATACTCACACATACTCACACATACACACACACAAACGCCTCAGCCCCCCATCAGAAACACACACACACAAACGCCTCACCCACTCCCATCCACAGAACACGTGTTGGCAGGATTTGCCTCAGTCTGCCTTCTGTTGTTCTGGTGGAACTGTGTCAAGGATGAGGACCTTCATCCTCTCCCCAGTCTTTACCCATCATCCTCTCTCCAGTCTTTACCCATCATCCTCTCCCTAGTCTTTTGCCCTCATCCTCTCCCCAGTCTTTACCCATCATCCTCTCTCCAGTCTTTACCCATCATCCTCTCCCCAGTCTTTACCCATCATCCTCTCCCCAGTCTTTACCCATCACCCTCTCCCCAGTCTTTACCCATCATCCTCTCCCCAGTCTTTACCCATCATCCTCTCCCTAGTCTTTTGCCCTCATCCTCTCCCCAGTCTTTACCCATCATCCACTCCCCAGTCTTTACCCATCATCCTCTCCCCAGTCTTTACCCATCATCCTCTCCCCAGTCTTTACCCATCATCCTCTCCCCAGCCTTTACCCATCATCCTCTCCCCAGTATTTACCCATCATCCTCTCCCCAGTATTTACCCATCATCCTCTCCCCAGTCTTTACCCATCATCCTCTCCCCAGTCTTTACCCATCATCCTCTCTCCAGTCTTTACCCATCATCCTCTCCCCAGTCTTTACCCATCATCCTCTCCCCAGTCTTTACCCATCATCCTCTCCCCAGTCTTTACCCATCATCCTCTCCCCAGTCTTTACCCATCATCCACTCCCCAGTCTTTACCCATCATCCTCTCCCCAGTCTTTACCCATCATCCTCTCCCCAGTCTTTACCCATCATCCTCTCCCTAGTCTTTACCCATCATCCTCTCCCCAGTCTTTACCCATCATCCTCTCCCCAGCCTTTACCCATCATCCTCTCCCCAGTCTTTACCCATCATCCTCTCCCCAGCCTTTACCCATCATCCTCTCCCCAGTATTTACCCATCATCCTCTCCCCAGTATTTACCCATCATCCTCTCCCCAGTCTTTACCCATCATCCTCTCCCCAGTCTTTACCCATCATCCTCTCTCCAGTCTTTACCCATCATCCTCTCCCCAGTCTTTACCCATCATCCTCTCCCCAGTCTTTACCCATCATCCTCTCCCCAGTCTTTACCCATCATCCTCTCCCCAGTCTTTACCCATCATCCTCTCCCCAGTCTTTACCCATCATCCTCTCCCCAGTCTTTACCCATCATCCTCTCCCTAGTCTTTTGCCCATCATCCTCTCCCCAGTCTTTACCCATCATCCTCTCCCCAGTCTTTACCCATCATCCTCTCCCCAGTCTTTACCCATCATCCTCTCCCCAGTCTTTACCCATCATCCTCTCCCCAGTATTTACCCATCATCATCTTCCCAGTCTTTACCCATCATCCTCTTCCCAGTCTTTACCCATCATCCTCTCCCCAGTCTTTACCCATCATCCTCTCCCTAGTCTTTTGCCCTCATCCTCTCCCCAGTCTTTACCCATCATCCTCTCCCCAGTCTTTACCCATCATCCTCTCCCTAGCCTTTACCCATCATCCTCTCCCCAGTCTTTACCCATCATCCACTCCCCAGTCTTTACCCATCATCCTCTCCCCAGTCTTTACCCATCATCCTCTCCCCAGTCTTTACCCATCATCCTCTCCCCCTAGTCTTTACCCATCATCCTCTCCCCAGTCTTTACCCATCATCCTCTCCCCAGTCTTTACCCATCATCCTCTCCCCAGTCTTTACCCATCATCCTCTCCCCAGTCTTTACCCATCATCCTCTCCCCAGTCTTTACCCATCATCCTCTCCCCAGTCTTTACCCATCATTTACCCATCATCCTCTCCCCAGTCTTTACCCATCATCCTCTCCCCAGTCTTTACCCATCATCCTCTCCCCAGTCTTTACCCATCATACCCATCATCCCCCAGTCTTTACCCATCATCCTCTCCCCAGTCTTTACCCATCATCCTCTCCCCAGTCTTTACCCATCATCCTCTCCCCAGTCTTTACCCATCATCCTCTCCCCAGTATTTACCCATCATCCTCTCCCCAGTCTTTACCCATCATCCTCTCCCTAGTCTTTTGCCCTCATCCTCTCCCCAGTCTTTACCCATCATCCTCTCCCCAGTCTTTACCCATCATCCTCTCCCCAGTCTTTACCCATCATCCTCTCCCCAGTCTTTACCCATCATCCTCTCCCCAGTATTTACCCATCATCATCTTCCCAGTCTTTACCCATCATCCTCTTCCCAGTCTTTACCCATCATCCTCTCCCCAGTCTTTACCCATCATCCTCTCCCTAGTCTTTTGCCCTCATCCTCTCCCCAGTCTTTACCCATCATCCTCTCCCCAGTCTTTACCCATCATCCTCTCCCTAGCCTTTACCCATCATCCTCTCCCCAGTCTTTACCCATCATCCTCTCCCCAGTCTTTACCCATCATCCTCTCCCCAGTATTTACCCATCATCCTCTCCCCAGTCTTTCCCCCTCATCCTCTCCCCAGTCTTTACCCGTCATCCTCTCCCTCACCTTAACTCCTCATCCTCGCCCCAGTCTTTACCCATCATCCTCTCCCTCACCTTAACTCCTCATCCTCGCCCCAGTCTTTACCCGTCATCCTCTCCCTCACCTTAACTCCTCATCCTCGCCCCAGTCTTTACCCGTCATCCTCTCCCTCACCTTAACTCCTCATCCTCGCCCCAGTCTTTACCCGTCATCCTCTCCCTCACCTCAACTCCTCATCCTCGCCCCTTCACTCAGACTGGCGTCAGCGGCTGGAGAACAGAATTCTCCAGAGGGGAAACTAGAATTTAGCCAAGGTGCTTATTTCTCCAATCACCCCCTCCCCTCTTTGGAACGCACCAGATGCCATATAGAATGAGGCCTGGCTAATACAGGTCACACACACACACACACACACACACACGGTGGGCGGGTTTGGAGAGGGCCTCCCCGAGGGCCAGTGGGAGGGAATGGGGGAGGGTGGGTAAGATGACTGTGTAATATCTGCCTTGGAGCATTCGCCGCAAAATCCATCCCCATTACCACCGCCTCAAAGATGCAAATGTACTGAGCATAATCAGCTGTATGACCAGGGGCTGTTTTTCAAGTACCACCCCTCAGCCACCCCCTGACCCCCCCACCTCCAAACCCCTGTGCTTTCCCCGGTAAGAACGGAATTAGGCCAGGGAACATAGACGGACCAAGTTTACGTTGCTCCGAGGTAGCCCCAAACCAAACCGCTCTAAATCGTTGTGGAAAGGAAGGGTCTGTTGTTTAGCTTATAGCTCTCTTAATAAGAGCCGGGCAAGTGGACTCCTGCGATCTGGAGAATGCACGGAGCGCACGCACGGAAATAACACACACGGGAGAGGCAGTCGGAGCGAAGCCGGCACATTTGGTGAGAGAGGTGGAATCTTTAAGAGAGGTTGAGAGGTCATACTCTGTGTACATTAAAAGTTGTGCTGGAAAATATTCACTCGAAGTTATTGTATAGTGTTGTCCTTAACACCACAGCAGTATGGGCCGAGTTCCATGTCTGGCAAATATAGGAAAAAGGGTCGCGTGAAAGAATGGGGTGCGAGTTAGGACAGAGACATTGGTGTTCTCCATTCATTGGTTTTAGAAAATATCTTATGGAAATGTATTTATACTTTGAATTTGTATTTATTTTCCAATGGTGCAAATGTCATGAGCTAATCTTTTCTTAATTTACCTTTTTAAGGTTAACATGACTTACTGCACATACTGTTTGTTTCAATTAGAATTAGAATTGTTTCTGAGTGAATTTGTTCACCATCAGGCAGTGTTTGAGGCAGTATTCTGCGTTGTGACATTGTGAGGAAGTCCTAATGACTGATTTTGGCTGCTGGGCGGAAACAATCAAGCCAAATCTGGTGAAAAAAGCCTGTTGGTAACAAAAAAATTATTCCGTTATTTACAGTTGGAATTTTTTATACGAATAAACGACGGTATAAATTAGATGTTTTAAGAAAATTTAGACAGTAACAATTTCACAAGCCCTAGTTTGTATAAAATAAAAAATAAAGTAGAATAAATCAACCGAACACGCCTATATCAAACAAATCATAATATAATGAACGCAGACCTATTAGTTGATGAAGTCAGCTACATAAAAAACAACTATCTTCAGTCAGGTTGAGTATGTACATAAACGTGTGATATACATCTGTTCACTCGTATTTTTAACCCACCTAATTGTGTTTTTAAGCTTGGGTTGGTTCCTGTAATTCAGCTCGACTAGCTGTTCCAGGGAGAAAACATATGGCGGGGGATTTGAAAGCTCCGAGGTGGGAAGCATCTTACACATATCCTCTGTACTGAGTGTCACCACTACCCAGAGCCCGGCAGATCCGCTCAGCTATTAAAGGAGAGGAAAGGGGAGGACAGGGGAAAAATAGAGTCCGTTTTACCTGTGGAAGCAGGTACACGACTGGAAGTTCAAGTAATGGAGTCACAGAGGGCCCGCTGGACGGCCGACTCGGTTCCCGGGTAAGCTGTGATCTGCAGGGACACAGTGATCTAAGATTGCTTTTCCCACCAATCTCTTCTAAATGTCATTTTTATTTTTTCTTCTTCTCCCGAAGCAAGATGAATAGTAGAAGGCTGGAACAATATACGGGAGGAGAGAGTGTGTGTGCACAGGTGTCAACGCGGGAGACGTGTTAAACTGGACCTGGGAATGGTCAGAGCAGACTGGACTAAGAGGTTCTGGGGGATAGAGAGAGAGGAAACGGAGACAGATATGGCTGCTACTATGGTGGTGATCCAACTGAGGAACAAAATACATCACGCACGCACTCTGGAACCGGCCAAAGAAGTGATAACAGTCATTGTGTCTCCAGTCAACGTTTCATTGCGGTAGTCCTTTACATTGGAGTAGCTTACTTAGCTTAACATCCCTTTTAGTCTTTTTGTGTCCTCGTTTCATCTTCGTGATTATAGCTACACAACCAGCACATGTCCTAATGCAGCCTAATTTTTACGGTTGTATGAGGGCGAGGCTCAGTAGTTGTACATGTCGTCGTCATGGTGAAGAGGGGACTGTGTGATGCTTTGTTGAGTTGTGCTTGGGGAACAGAGAGCCAGTTTGGCGGTGCTGAAGTAATCCTGGCAGCCAACCACCAGGAGGAGCTGTGGCTCTGCCTTCTCCAGACACACCGGTCACCTGAGACAAGTCTCTCTCTCTCTCTCTCTCTCACTCACTCTCTCGGCTGATGTCTGTCGTTCTCTATCCCTCCATCTTTCTCCCTCTCTTACTTGTTTACTCTCGCCTCACTCTTTCTCCTTCCCTTCCACTATCTCTCTCTCTCTCTCTTCTATCTCTCTGTCTTTTTCTTTCACTCTCTCTTTCTCATTTTGCTATTTTCTTCCGTTTACCAGAACACCCCCTCTTCCTCACACACTCTAACGCTCTCTCTCTTTCCCTCTCTCACACACACTCTGACTCTCTCCTCTCACTCCATCTACATAATGTCTCTCTCTCTCACACACACACACTTTTACTCTCACTTAAAGTCTCGCTCACTTTCTTATATTTCAATCTGTCCACTAGCTCTTTTTGTCCCTTATATCTCTGACTCTTCCCTTTTTCTTATCTTTTTCTTTAATCATTCTGTTAACATACTGGATCATACTCTACAGCTTGCTGCTAAATTAATTTGATTAAAATACATTTTCTTTACCAAAATATATTCACTTCATATTTTTTGTAATCAGACCAGAAGGGTTTACAGTTTTTAGAGAAAACCAGGATGTCACAACTGTTGTTTGTGTCAAATGCATTGGGCATCACATAGAGACAACTTCCATAAAGACTCAGAATGAGACCAGAGTTTCTGTGGTTTACCATCAGGTCAGAGGAACCGCAGGAGGGAACAGCATTTCACCTCTCCAGTTACATCAGGGGAGAGTTAGAATGGTTCCTTCGGGTGTAGTTGATGAATTTCTCACTGTTTGCAATGTGTCTGGAAGAGTTGGTGGTACAAAACTTATTTAAGTACAGCGGCATGACAATAGAAAAATTTCAATCAATTAAAAGTCCTATGGGATGAAAAGACTCATTTAACATTTTAAAAGGAAATTCCTGCAGTTGTTTGTCTCCAAACAAAACACCATTTTCTATATTTAAGTAAAGCCATCGTCTGCCCGATTTCTTTTTGTTTAAGTCAAATTACACCTTATAGTATGGTTTCTGCAGTCCTTTACTCCACCTCCACCACCCTGCACCACTCTACCTCCCCACCCTCCCTCCCCACCTACACCACCCTACCCCACCTACACCACCCTACCTCCCCACCTACACCACCCTACCCCACCTACACCACCCTACCCCACCATACCCCATCTACACCACCATACCCCACCTACCCCACCTACACCACCCTACCCCACCTACACCACCCTACCCCATCTACACCACCCTACCACACCTAGACCACACTTCCCCATCTACACCACCCTACCCCACCTACACCACCCTACCTCACCCCCTACACCACCATACCCCACCTAAACCACCCTACCCCACCATACCCCATCTACACCACCATACCCCACCTACCCCACCTACACCACCCTACCCCACCTACACCACCCTACCCCACCTACACCAGCCTACCACACCTATACCACCCTACCCCACCTACACCACCCTACCCCAGCTACACCACCCTACCCCACCTACACCAACCTACCTCCCTGATATGTGTTCTGTAACAGGGAAATAATCCTGCAACAACAGGAAATGTCCATACTTATCAGGATTATCTATTTTAATTGACTTTCTTTGCAGGGGTTGACATTTTGTTTGTGAGTAAGGGGACACTTTGTTTCAAGGTTCACTGTGGACATGAGAAACACTGGAAGAACAACCTCAAACGCAGTGGTATTCTACCTACAGTAGCAGCCATGAATCGGTCAGTTGGTTGCGTGAGTCCAGGCCAGGAAGTGGCATGTTTCACTTCCTTCTCAAGATGGCATATTTACTGTTCTAGCCAGCAGGATCATGACTCCGCCTAGTAAATGTAGTGGAGTATGAAAAAGGCAATTACATCTCTCTGGGTGACCTTTAAACGAGCACCCACCAATCTACACATTATTATCATAGAAGAGAGTGTGAGTCCTCCCTTCACCACGACAACGGTCCCGTCTCCCTGCCGACAACCAATCACAACACAGACACACGAAGGACGTGTCCCGGCTTGTTTGTTTACAAACAGACGACGACGACAAACCCCTTCGACAATCAGAACCCCCCCGCCTCACCTCATTCCTCAGCAGACCGAGTGAGGGAAACAGAATTTGAGTCTGAAATTATGGGATTGAGGGATGATTGAGGGTAAAACACGGGAGCTCGGGATGTCAAGTATCTTCCGAGTCATCCTAATGAAAACACAGTAAATAAGATGTTGCCTTGTTTGTAGTCATTATCAGTTCTTACATGCTCCGGCTGTTGCATTAAACATTAGACAGCCTCAGATGTCTCCTTAACACTCTAATTCCCTCCTCAGTATTCAGCCTGTCATAGCAAAATCAGCCAAGCACAAGAAGTCTGTGTCCCAAATCGAAAGGCGCAGCTCTGTTCCGCCTGCGACGCACGGCCCGTACAGGAAGTTGTGCACTCAGTCGGGAACTGGGTGTGACTTGGGATGCAGAAAGGTGCAGGGAGGGGCAAGAAGGGGCAGGGAGGGGCAAGGAGGAGAGGGAGGGGCAGGGAGGGGCAAGGAGGGGCAGGGGGGGGCAGGGAGGGGCAGGGAGGGGAGAGAAGAGTCAGGGAGGGGCAAGAAGGGGCAGGGAGGGGCAAGGAGGGGCAGGGTCGGGCAAGGAGGGGCAAGGAGGGGGGCAGGGAGAGAGCAAAGGCCCCAGCCCCCACCCTCACACAGGCCTCAGCCCCCACCCTAACACAGGCCTCAGCCCCCACCCTCACACAGGCCTCAGCCCCCACCCTCACACAGACCTCAGCCCCCATCCTCACACCGGGCTCAGCCCCCACCCTCACACAGGCCTCAGCCCTCACCCTCACACAGGCCCCAGCCCCCACCCTCACACAGGCCCCAGCCCCCACCCTCACACAGGCCCCAGCCCTCACCCTCACACGGGGCCCCAGCACCCACTCTTACACGGGCCCCAGCCCCCACCCTCACACAGGCCTCAGCCACCACCCTCACACGGGGCCCCAGCCCCCACCCTCACACGGGGCCCAGCCCCCACCCTCACACCGGGCTCAGCCCTGGCCGTGCACGGCGGGGGGAAAGAAGTGACACTCAAATTCAATCTTCTCCACCCGCCACTGCAGCCAGCGGGCTATCTTCCCTTTGCAGGGCGAGGTGGCGTGTATGCAGCGTGCCGATAGCAGGCCTCTTCAAAAGGGAGCAGCTTCTGAGCCACTGGAGCCTCAACAATAGAGTCCACTTCTGTCAACACAGAGAGGGACTCGAGAGCCACAGATATCTACTCCACTGGAAGATTAACACGACTAAATCCCGTTATGCCCCCTTCTTTCATTTTTTATGTCTTTTTTTAATACTTATTTACAGAACGCTGATCTCCGAGGCTGAATTGGAACAAGAGATTAGGGAGATTTAACAGGAAAAAGGCCCTGTTTTTTTTATTGACGATGCAGGTTTTGAAGAACTTGGACATTTGTGCAAGAACTGCTGATAATGGTGAAGTTTAAGAGAGTCACACTTGGTTGCGGGCAGTATATTTCAAGTTGACAGAAAACTACTTTTATTTTCCAGCAACCCTTTTCAAATGGAGCTGAATATAAAGAACATATTCAGTTTGTGACTGTGTGTGTGTGTGTGTGTGTGTGTGTGTGTGTGTGTGTGTGTGTGTGTGTGTGTGTGTGTGTGCGTGTGCGTGTGCGTGTGCGTGTGCGTGTGCGTGTGTGTGTGTGTGTGAATGTTTTTGCAAGTAAGCCTGTGACACTTGGTGTGTGTGATTTTATAGGAAATCAAAAAGAAACACGCATACAGTACATTTCTCCATCCGCTTGGAAAACATCATGAAACCTTCTGATTTCATTGGCCATTAAGATGATCAGGGGAACATGTTTCCGGAAACGTCGAGATCCCTAATCCCTCCTTCTTGCCGTTAACACAAGTTAATTTCCACCAATGCCAACCATTTATCCCAACCGTACAATCGTCCAGCTCATCAAATTACCCTCTAGATGTTTCTGCAGTCACCTCTACAGCATTGTCACAGAGGTTAAAGTGACGTACAGCTGTCTCAGTTTAAGGTTGTGTCTCAACCAGCAGCCAATCCGTCATGCATCATTGACCAGGGCCCAGGGCGCCACACAAGGAGACACTGGCAGGGGACAATGAATTAGGCTAGGGAATGGTGACGGGTCGGCGATTAATGTGAGGGGACGTGGAGTCACCGTGGGTGAGGGACCGACAGCATGGCCAGGGAGAATAAGGATAGGTGCTTAATGAACACAGGGAATATATGGAATACAGAGAATACCGGGAATGCCAGGAATACTGGGAATACCGGGAATACAGAGAACCCTGGGAATACCGGGAATATTGGGAATACCGGGAATACAGAGAATACCGGCAACACAGAGAACACTGGGAATACAGAGAATACCGGGAATACAGAGAATACCGGGAATACAGAGAATACCGGGAATAGGGGAATGCCAGGTGAATTTAGCCTTGATAAGCAGAGACGGGGTCATGGAAGAATTGAGCAGTCTAATGGGATTTCTTGAGGGATAAAAATATTATGAAACAGACTGGTGCAATATAATGCCAATATAATGCCAATCTAATGCCAATATATTGCCAATATAATGCCAATCTAATCCCAATATAATGGCAATATAATGGCAATCTAATGCCAATATAATGTCAATTTAATGCCAATCTAATGCCAATCGAATGCCAATCTAATGCCAATTTAATGCCAATGTAATGCCAAATTAATGCCAATCTAATGCCAATCCAATGCCAATTGAATGCCAATTGAATGCCAATTGAATGCCAATTTAATGTCAATGAAATGCCAATTAGAGGTCAATATAATGCCAATCTAATGCCAATGTAATGTCAATTTAATGCCAATCTAATTCCAATCTAATTCCAATCTAATGCCCCAAAGTAGGCCTCCTGGAAATATCAGGGTTGAAGGACCGTGTTTCTATCAGGATTGAAGGACCGTGTTTCTATCAGGATTGAAGGACCGTGTTTCTATCAGGATTGAAGGACCGTGTTTCTATCAGGATTGAAGGACCGTGTTTCTATCAGGATTGAAGGACCGTGTTTCTATCAGGATTGAAGGACCGTGTTTCTATCAGGATTGAAGGACCGTGTTTCTATCAGGATTGATTGATATCCTGTAAACAGTTAATTTCACAGCATCATAAACATGCTTTTGTCAGGACCCATGAACCTAAGGTTCAGACATCCAGAACACTGCACAGTCATGGTCGGATAAAAGAGAGGGAGATTGAGGTAGATAAAGAGATAAAGAACAGTGAAAAACAAAGAGTACCGGATAGAGAGAGTGTAAGGAAAGCAAAGAAAGAGAGAGAGATGTTAAAGAGGTTGGAACTAGAGGGGTATTACTAGAAAGAGAGATGGATAAAAAAAAGAAAGTCAGGGAGAGAGAGTCAAACAGGGCCTGGATTTCTTGGCAGAAGTGCTGAACATCTGTATCTGTGAAATACAGAGGGAATAGCGCACAAACCAACCTTCAACACGGCTGCTGAAATGCATTTGGAGGTCAGGCTCTGATGCAATTATCAAAGGAGAACGCAGACCTAGTGGAAGCCGTGAGAGTAAGCACAGGCCAGAGAGGATGCTGAGGCTGGACACAACAGGATTTGTGGTCAAATAGTTTGCCACAATTTTCAATGTAAGAGTCATTCTGGAACACCAGTGACGGAAGTTGTGCAGGCAGTTTTGTGCCATGCTAATACAGTGAAGACACACACACACACACATACACTGTTATTTACTTGTATTTGTCTAACAGCACGCCAGGCAGGGTGACTGTCGTAATTTTCTCCACACAGGCGAAATCCTCTGAGTCTTAAGTCGCAGCATTAGAGACTCGCTGTCTCTGGCTCAGTCTAAAAGCAAAAGCAGGTACAAGTGCCCCAGGTTAACGTGGAAGCTGAGGGCTGCCAAAGACTCTCGTTCCCCCCTCAGAATAGTTCCTAATCGGGTTTGTAGTGTGTAATAGGCGTGGAGAGCTTCACCAGAGCTCCCACTTCGCCCAGACAATAGTGCCTCCCTCTCTTCCCCATCACTTTCTCTCCGCCCCCCCCCCCAGTATAACTATTCTTTTTTGAGGAAAAAACATGATTTAAAGACTGAAAAAGCGACAAAACAAATCATAGAAAATGGCTTAATTGCCTATTTAACAGACAGCTGAGGTGAATGTGTTTGGTCACTATAGTTACACATAGAGTATTTATGGTCACTAGAGCTACAATAACAATGTGTATGGTCACTATAGTTACACATACAGTCATTATGGTCACTAGAGCTAC